>CAOKZL010004250.1:0-38753 GCA_948472985.1 Iguana delicatissima
CTTCAGTACTGTGGTGGGGAAATGTCTCAGGCCTACATCCACCAACCCTAATAGAAAAGATCCACTGAATCAATACGTAGTTTTAAATGTACGTATATTTTTAATTTACCAGTCTCTGACAGATTGAAAGGATCTACTGCATCTGGGACTTACAATTAGATTTAGGTTCCTGTTGGAAAGAATTACAGCTGGACCTGACCACTTTTTCTTGGCTCTGCCTTATGCTCATAGCCCCATTCATTGTGTAATGTAGCCCCAGAGACACTTGCTAAATTGGAATTTAGCCCCTAGGTTAAAAAAAAATGTTCCCCATCCCAGGAACAGATTTGAGTTCCACCTGTATCAATCCAGAGTAATTGTTCAGACTGGCACAGTGCACCATAGGAACTGTCAATCCTTTTGTGAATTTTTACAGGTATCTCCTTTTGCAGATCATCCAAAACACTTTTATTAATACTGGTTGCAGGGCAAGGTCTAAGTGCACACGACTCATCTTGTAAAGTGAAGATCATTCTGAAGCTATTTCTTTTCTTTTCATTTTCAGTTGTCCCTCCTGTCTTGGTACATTCCTGTGTTGTTCTTTGTTCACTATCCTAATGAACAAAGGGCCACACAGTAGTAATTTGTGAAAATGTTTTCTGGCTTGTTCGGTCAAGTGCCTAGCTAAAAGTTTCAGAGAAGGAGAACTTGTGGCTCACCAAACACAGCTTGACATCAACTCAATAATGAGAGATGATGGGAGTAGCCATCCAACCAATGATGAGAGGTGATGAGAGTTACAGTCCAATAATATCTGGAGAATCACAAGCTGTCCACCCTGCATTAGTAGAACTATTAGTGAAGTCTGTTGAGACTGGACATAGCAGCCTGTATGGCTTCCCTGCTACCATGAGCATGTTCTTTGTGGAGTGGATCAGGCTACTCATTCACACCTGTAGTCTGGTATGTAATTCTCTAGACTTCCAAGTGAAACAGCAACCTAAAGGACTTGTATCAGTGGGTAATGTCTGAGCAAGCTTGGCAAACATAGTGATTTATTCTTTTCTTTTCTTTTTTATGTAGGAACACTTGTTGTAAGGAAACTTAAAAATAGAATAAACAAGCAAGCAAATATGGCAGGGAAACCAGTTCTTTTCATTCCAACAAAGATGGAATCAGAGACATGGGCCATTTCTGCACTAGAGTGTTATAGCACTATGATTCCACTTTCAACATCCTATGATATTTTGGGAGGCTTGCAGTTTTGCGGCTTGCAGTTTTGGGAGGGGCCAGCCGGCCCCTCTCAAAACTGCAAACCCCAGGATTCCATACGATGTTGAAAGTGGAATCATAGTGCTATAACACTCTAGTGCAGAAATGGCCAGGGACAGAACCCATCCCTATCTCTTCCTCAATTCCCTGGGAGGTACTGATGCAGCTGTTCAAAGGTAGCCTCAGGGTGTTTCCCAGTAAGACTTTTATGGTGTAACAATCTTGCCTCATGAATGTTTAAAGAGGCCCCTAGGAATTCTTAAAATTTCCATAGTATCAACTTGTATATTATAACTGTCTTCCATTTGTAACCTTCCTGTGCTTTCCCAATGCTTTTGCCATGTTTCCCCCCTTATTACAGGAAATCAGTTAAGGAGAGAAAGATGGCACGGGGCAGAATGTGGTTTTATTTGACTGTTAGCTTTAGGATCTGTCCATCTAGAAGTCCCCTAGGACTTCTTAAAATTTCCATAGTATCAACTTTTATATACAGTAGGCAGGTATGTGGAGCAAGCACCATTTTTATGTAATAGCTGCATCACTATTAGTTGGATCTGAAAATCAGAACTTGGAAAAGCTGCTTTTCCAAATTATGACCCTGAACTATGCTGTCGGGGGTGGGTGGGTCTGAGAACTGTGGTCCAAAAGTAACTTTTTAAAACTAGCTTCCTTGTGTAAGCAAGGACCATTTAACCCTGTTTGTGGGGGACTGTATTCTAGCCACTGGTGGCTGATAATTAGCCAGATTGCTACGCTCTGTAACAGTGTATCATGAGTTTGTAAGATTAATATTGTCTTAAGCTGTGTGCATGTTTTTCTTAACTCCCCCACCCCCAACCCACCAGAGAGCTTTTGTGAGTTCCCCTGACTGAAAAGGTATCACCTTAAGATGCATTGGAAGTTCTATGAAGGGATGTCATGTTGAGGAGGGAGCGGGCTTGTTCTCTGCCGTTCCAGAGACTAGGACAAGGGGCAATTGATTCAAGCTGCAGGAAAGGAAATTCCACTTGAACCTCAGGAAGAACTTCCTGATGGTCAGAGCTGTCTGGCAGTGGAATATGCTGCCTCGGAGTGTGGTAGAGTCTCCTTCTTTGGAGGTTTTTAAACACAGGCTGGATGGCCATCTGTTGGGAATGCTTTGATGGGTGTTCCTGCATAGCAGGGGGTTGGACTTGGTGGCCCCTGGGGTCTCTTTCAACTCTATGACTCTATGATTCTATTAAGGGAAGTTCTGACCTTTTTGAATAAATTATTACACATATTATAATGGGCTTTTCTTTGGCACATTTGCACTTGCAGTCCACAGCTTGTAAAATTACTTCTAAGAAGAATAAATATAATAACATGTGAAGGCCATTCAAAAGTGAATAGTGGTAGGTGATACTCTGGTATCCTTACTGCATCAGGTTACCACCAATCAGCATGTCATTATGGTCTTTCTTCTTAAAAGTAGATTTCTAAATTCTTTGGGTACCACTGTTTATAAGTCCCTACAGAAAAGAAAAGAAAAAGTATCTGAAAGCCCAGGTTTTGTTCCTGTACAAATGATTTATTTTGGAGATCCGTATAACATTTTCTTCATCTTTCCTCGGAAGCATTATCCAGCAATCCAGTGTTACCAAGAGCTTTTCATTCCTACTTCCCAGGTATGTTTAAATTAACTCATTATTTTCTAAAATGACATATATCCCTACTTGGCTATCTTTCTCTTCTCCCAGAACTAGCTATGATGGCCACTGCCGGTAAACACAGCTATAGTTTTCAGGACATGGATTCAACAGAGACCAAGTGAGACAAAGAGGAATGTTTGCACCAAAATAAAATGATCCTAATGCTTAACTAGTGTAATATTGCTAAAGCATTTTAGCATTTTGAATATAACTCCTGAATAATAATAAAGAAGTGGAAATTAGTGAAAATCAGCTCCTGAAATGTTGCATGAGTCTAGATGTGATTGGTGAGCAATGAAAGGGGGAGGAGAAAGGAAATCAGCTTAACTTTATACCTTCAATTTCCAATTTCTCTCTTGATTTCATCTTAAAATCATTTGTATTTGTGTCTGTGTTTGTTTTCTCCAATATATCTTCATATCACAACCATTTTTCTGTGTCTGACCATCTTCCAAAAAAAGCTTCTTGAGGGGAGACCCAGGTGGGTAGCTGCCTAGTGTTCTTATTCTTATAATCATTCCATATTTTATATAATGATTTCCTTACAAAATGATGCATAAAATCTTTATCAATTGTCGCTTTTCCATAGAACATATAGGCATGCAATCCCATCCTTAAATCTGGTCCCTCTAAAGCCAGCATTCTCGTATTTTGTAAATCCATCCAGTCCTTTATCCAAGTGAATGCTGCAGCCTTAAAGTATACTTGTAAGTCTGGTAATCTGAAGCCCCTTCTTCTTGGTATGTCAGTCAAGACTTTCCATTTTATTCTTGGTTTTTTACCTTGCCATATGAAGTTAGTTATATCTCTCTTCCATTGTATGAAAGGCTTAGCATTTGTGATAATAGGAATATTTTGAAAAAGATAGTTCATCTTGGGTAGCACATTCATTTTTATGATGGACATTCTTCCCAACATAGATAATTGCATTTGAGTCCATTTCTCTAAATCTTTAGATATCTCTTTCCATTTTTTCTCATAGTTAGTTTGAAAAAGCTCATTGTTTCTCTTGGAAATCCAAACTCCCAAGTATTTTGCTTTCTGTCCTTTATTAATTCCTGTTATCTGTTTGAACTCCATATCTTCTTTCTCTCTCATGTTTTTTGTTATAAATACTGTCTTATCCTTGTTTATCTTAAATCCTGAGTATTCTCCGTATTCTCGAATAATATTCATCAATCCTTGTATACTGCTGAGAGGATCCTCTGGAAACAAAACCAGGTCGTCCGCAAATGCTTTAAGCTTATACTGATATTTCTTTATCTGGACTCCTCTTACTGTAATTTCTTCCTGTATGATATTATGAGGAATTTCCAATGTCATTATAAATAACAAAGGTGACAAAGGACAGCCCTGTCTTGTTCCTCTATGGAGTTCAATCTGGTTTGTTCTCTCTCCATTAATAATCAGTCTCGCCGTTTGATGATTATAAATTGCTTCAATCAAAGAAATAAATTTTTCTCCTGCTTGTGCCTGTTTAATGACCATCTTCATAAATGCCCAATTGATCATATCAAAAGCCTTTTCTGCGTCAACGAACACCATAGCTAATTTCTTTTCATTATGTCTTTCATAGTATTCGATTATATTTAATACTGTCCTGATGTTGTCTCGCATTGTTCTCTTCAGTAAAAATCCATTCTGGTCTTCATGTATATTATCTTGAAGAACCTTTTTAAGTCTCTCAGCTAAAATAGCAGCAAATATCTTGTAGTCTGTATTTAAAAGTGAGATAGGTCTGTAATTCTTAACATCAGTTAAGTCTCTTCCTTCTTTAGGTAATAGAACTACGTTAGCTTCCTTCCATGTATTTGGTATACCTTCTTTTCTTATCTCATTCATTGTCTTTTGTAATGGGATTGAAAGTTCATATTCCAAAGTTTTGTAATATTCTGCTGTAAAGCCGTCAGGTCCAGGAGATTTACCATTTTTCATATTTCTGATAGCTCCTACTATCTCCATCATCGATATTGGTTTATTTAATGCCATTTTTGGTTCTTCTGTGAATCTCATTTTATTCTTTTTTTCTAAGTAATCTTCAGTTTCCCTCTGATTTTTAATTGGGGAGATATTACTCAACAGCTTTACGTAAAATTTAAAGAAAGTCCATTTTATCTCCTCTTGTTTTGTAGTTTTTCTTTCCCCAATTCTAATTTCCGTTATTGCATTTCTTAGTCTTCTTTTACGAAGTAAGTTTGCCAAGAGTTTAGATGGTTTATTAGCCTGTTCAAAATAGGTATGTTTCATTCTATGCATTTGATGTTCTATTTCGCCCAAATTTAGTTGGTTGAGTTCAGCTTGACAAACCTTCATCTTCTGTCTTATATTAGTATCCATTGGGTTTTTCCTCAACTGTTTCTCCAACTTTCTAATTTTTTCCAAGATCGTTTCCTCAACTTGTTTTCTTTCTTTTCTTATTTCAGCTGACCACCTTATTAGGTTTCCTCTCATCACGGCTTTACTTGTATCCCAAATTGTCTTCATTGGTAATTCTGGTGTCATATTTTCCTTGAAATAGTTATTTATCTCTGTTTTTGCTTGTTTAATATATCTTTCCTTCTTGAATATGTCTTCATTAAACTTCCATGTTATCTCTCTAGTCATAACTCTGAGAATCACTTGTATAGGATTATGATCTGAACATAGACTGGGGAGAATGTCCATTTTTGATGTCTTCAATAACAGGTCTTTTGATATCAATATCATATCAATTCTAGACGTAGTTTTGTGTCTATCCGAGTAGAATGTGTATCCATCCAATTGTCCATTCAAATGCAAATGAAAGAAAAAGAAAAAAAAACACCAGAAAAGAGCAGCACTGTTAAATCCTCTTCATCTCCATTCTCCAGTTTATAAGCTCAGTATCTTCAGTCACTTTAAAACCAATAACAAGTTCTTACCAATTAAATCCAACTCCAATTTACTCCAAGTCTAAATCCAAGTCCAATGCAGTTAAATCTCAATAATCCACAAGGGAAATACAGGAAATTTGAAGTTTATTCAGACTCACCACTCTGGTCTCTGTAGCTTTAAGAAATCCGCCATTACGTTTCTACTTCCTACCACCAGGGTTTCTTCCAAGCAGCTGTTTGCATTCACTGAAACAGGTACATACCTCTTGTGTTTTAAATTAAACTGTAATCCATATCGGGCTGTTACTTGCTATCTTGCCTTGCTCTCTTGGTTAAAAGTCGGCAGTGGCGCTTGTGCCGCTAAAACAGCGATCCAGAAGGTCCCGTCGTGGTCCTGCGATCCTGTGCAGCCCCTCCACTCTCCCCCTTCAGGGAGGGCTCGGTGCTGAGATTTGGATCCCCTTCGGACCTCTTCCGCATACCCCTTACCGAGGGGATAGCTAGCTGGAGCTTGATGGCCCCAATCCAGCTGGAAACCTTCGGGGGTGGTTCGGAGTTGCGCAGTGCTACTCCAGACAGTCTCTCTTGCACGCCATGCGGCCGGAAGGTATATGGTCTTGACTGCCCGTATTGAATTTGCAAGGCTTTGGACAAGTGATGTAATACCAATGGTGGGCAACTTTTATTGAAACTAGAAATGCAGATATTGTTTCACAGAGATTTAAAGAGAAATCAGATGATGATATCTATAAAGAATGGCAGATGATTTTGGAAGCGAGATGGGTCTTGACAGGGAATAATACATAATTCATGGTATTAAAGGTTGTTACAAGATAAAATTCAGAGAATATCATGGAACAAGTAAAGTTGAGTAGAAAAACAGGAAGTAATGAATTAAGTAGACAATACTAAAAATTTATTGTGATGCGTTGATAACCATTCAATGGAACGATAAAAATTGTAATCCAGAGAGGAAGGAAGACAGTTGTAATATGACAATTAAGAATACAATGATAATTGTTTGTTTTATATGTTGGAACTGCAATAAAACTACTTAAAAAAAAAGAAAGGGGGAGAAAAAGAACAAAGAGAGGGAGGAGTGAGGCCATTTCCGCACCAGCCTGTTATAGTACAATGATTCCACTTTTAACGTCCTCTGGAATCCTGGGGTTTGCAGTTTCGGGAGGGGCCGGGAGGGGCAAAATCAAAACAAAAAGAAATGGAAACTCTTGATCCTTGCAGAGACTCCCACCCCCCTTTCTGGATGAGCTCTGTATTAGATTTGTTTCGTCCCTGATAGGAAGAGAGAATCACTCACTTTTGTATTACTGTTAAGCTCTTCACCTCTGCTGCTGCAGCTCTGACCTTGGAAGTGAAGAAACCATTCTCCTTGAGAAAGATATGGAAAATATTCTGTTTAGACCAATACATCTCAATGTCTTTTTCCCCCCAATATAAACCTACAGGTTTAGTTTTCATTCTAAACCCGATTAATTATTATGGCAATACTCATTATTGGAATGCTGTTAACACTGCAAATCTCAGACTTCTATGCAATAACCATTTATACAAAAAATAAACAAATGCCAGAAAGCGATTTGTGTTTGAAATCAATTTACTTTGCAGTAATTGTAAAAGCAGTGCAAACACAATGGTTTTAATAAGTTAATACTGTGTCATTACCCTGTTCTCAGTTCTTATTCATTTTATTGGCAAATATTTTGTACATGTTTTGTTATTTTCCCCTGAAACTTCCTTGGGCTAGAGGTTCAAGAGCAAATGTACAGTCTTTCTGCCACCAGAGTTTTGCAGGTTAACACAGAGACTGAGCTGTTCTTCTGGTTTCACTTAATTAATTTCATCCCTTTCCTTTTATTTCTAGTAGCTTTTGAGGATGAATGAACAATTTGGCCAATTCAATAATTTTGGGCCATGTTGTATCATCAATTTTTAATCAGATCTCTTCTATTTTCTAAAACCAATGCTGTATTGAAGCAACAGAATTGCTACAAAAACAGAAGGGCCTTTGATAGGAAAAATAACAAATAATGTCAAGCACCACACCACACATATTCTTCTAATGCAAGGACACTAAAATCATACCTTGGATTATGTTACAAAATTTCATATAATATAAAAGTATTGGCCTTGATTATATCCCCTGTTGAATATTATTTAGTTTTTATGATGATAAACAATCTTGGAGCTAAACCCCATTGATTTGACAGCTTGAGGGACCCCTGCTTATGTTATCTTTCTTGGTCACCTGAGATGGGAATTGGGGGCACTGTGACTCAACCGTTCATGTACTATCTTGGTATGGAAGCTGGCAGACTGGAATTGGTATCATTGGATTCTGTTCACTATCTCCGGTGAATAGAAATTATTTTATTGTCATTATATGTCTAATGGACAAAGAAGGATGAGATTTGATGGCTACAGCTCCATAGCTAAGGCAAAAACTGCTGAGGAGAAGGACTGAGAAAGCAAAGTCAGGTCTTAGAATATCAATTCTTGACAAGGAAGCAACAGATTGACAAAGAGGGAACACTACTGTCAAGATCAAGCAAACCTCTACTGCCTCCTCTAGGCACATAAGTGCTTGTGCAGTCCTAGCTGCACCTTTCTCCACTACCAACACTGCATGGCTTTTCCCAGATCATTTCTTTGTGTGTTGTGGGACTCAATTTTGTCTCCAACAACACTAAAACAAACCTCACTGCTCATAACAATTCTGTGCTGATGTTACCCAAATTTTGCAGTTGGAGGAACTTAAGATTGATGCAAATTTTCAGCTGAGATTTCTTGGATTTAGACCTGAACATCTATTTCAGCCTCATCCAAGGACTCTTAGGCTCCCATGTGAAAGCTCAGTATTATAACAAAAAAACTTGTTGTATCATCTTTGCAACAGTTTTAATTTGTCATACGAACAGAGTTTGTGAGGAGAAAAACACTCCTCAAACCCCGCCTCCACAAGCCTTCTAATAATACCTATTCTATGTATCAAACCTTTTGTAGCTTGTGAAAGGCAATGGTGAAAATCTGTGCAAAAACAAAGTTTTGCCATTTTTCAAGAGGGAAGAGGAGAGAGGCATTCAACAATGTTTGAAAAATCAAGCAACTTGTCTCCCTAGATTTACATCCAGTCAAGTTAAATTCTCTCCGGTTGATCAAAAATGATCAGTACCATTTTGTTGTTGTTGTTTTGCAATCTTTACCCTAAGCATATTGGCACAGAAGGCGTTGTTTGAAGACTGGGCCAAAATGCAGCGTAGACAAGCCATTCCCTCTCCCCACTCCCATTCTGTGAGGGTGTGCCAGAGCAAGATTTCTGTAAAGCTAGTTAACTACATTGGTCGTACACATTATGTTACAATAAATTCTGAAATAACACAACTCCCAGTTTCTTGCCCTAATAATATTTTATTGCTGCAGGGTGATTAAACAGATGTTTTTATGCCCTATATACATGCTTTCTCTTGGTTTGAAAAGCAACTCTCCGCTACTCCTTTAGTTTCTCTTCTTAGAAGGCCAACAAGACATACTTTCCAGTCATCTCTTTCTGAGGTTCAAAATCTGGGACATATTCCAAAGCTCTCTGGTGTGGTCTGGACATTGGCCAGCACACATGTTGTGCTATTCATTTTCTTGTCTAAGGAGGCAGGAAGCAAATGCTGAAGTGTGATCAAGACCCTCTTCATCTTCCTGAGTTGTTACTTCCTCCCCTTCAAACTCTCTCTGCCCCCAAAGTGTCCAGAAAAAAAAACAGCATCCTCTGCCTATGAAGCTGAGCAGAAGCTGGACAAACAAGCTAGCCAACTGGGCAGTATTTTGTATCTTCACTGTTGACTCTGGCACCATTTTAATGTGATGGCAAAGCATTCTTAATTGCTGTCAAAGGGCTGGCTTAGTTCACTTGCTAGGACTGACAATCTGCTTCACTGAGAAAGTGCATCTGGGCAGCCCTTATGTGTTTTGGTGCTTGAGGCAAATAGATATCATGCCATGTCTTAAACACACACAAAAAGGCCAAAACCAAAGGCAGCTAGACTTTTGATGGTAAACAAGCTTCATAATGCTAATTGGAAGGGGAAAAAGAAAAAGAGGAAAAGTATAACACATTATTGTTTCTAGGTGCTTTTTTTAACTCTCTTACTTCCTGCTCCTTTTTCGTTGCTGTTGAAAACCTTTTGTTTTCCTATTTTTCTATCTGCTTTGCAATACATTTCTAGGTGGAGAAAGTTTACACATGAAGGCTGGAATCCTGTTGGTGTACTATATAAGGCCCTTTCCTCATTAGACTGTTATAGTGCTTTTATTCTACTTTCAACATCCTATGGAATCCTGGGATTTGCAGTTTAGGGAGGGTCCATAGGATGTTGAAACTGGAATAATAGCACTATAACAGTCTAGTGTGGAAATGGCCAAAGTTGAGCTACGCTAGTGTGGGCAGTGCCGGCAGGAGAGAAAAGGCCATGGGTGCAGTAGCCATGAAATAAGGCATTCGAGAAATAGGCTGTTTGGAGCCTGTAGATTTTGTCCATGTTCCTATGCCATTGTATTAGAACCTTAGAAAATATGCAACCACTAGCATAGTGCACCAACAGGATCCCTGCTTGTGCCTGCAATTCTGGACCCTCCTACATTCAAGTAAGCTGCACTGAATTCAGCAGGATTTACATTTGAGTAACTAGAAGACAGTGCAATATGAAACACTGGGGTTTCTCCAGATCAGCATGTATAGGATTGTAGCCTATTTGGATTTATATTCACTCATATATATGTGTCTGAATACAAAATTTGCCTGCTTCCTCAAGTGGAAAACTTTTAATTGAAGACATTGACATAAATACAACCCAGAAAAAGTAACTTCCCCCTTTTAATTCTCTTACTTATTTTTTTTAATCAAAATTATCTGGTTTCTTATATTTAATTTCTTTTCACAGGGTTAAGAGAACTGGTGATCATTCTAACCTAGTCACAAGTTTAGTGCATCAGCAGAGATATTAGAAAAGAAAGTACAAATGAGGTTGTGTTGTTGTTGTTGTGTGCATTATGGTGACCCTAAAGTGGAATATCATAGGTTTTCTGCAGCTGAGAGTGTGTGATGTGCCCAAGGTCATCCCCTGGGTTTTCATGACCAAATGGGGAACTGAATCTTGCTTTCCAGGATTGTAGTCTTACGTTCAAACCACTACACCACACTAGCTCTTACTTATGAGGCAGACAACTTTAAAAATGCTTTGGATAAATCTCTGTGCTCCAGGTCAGTATTCTGTCTCCACTCTATGAGACAGCAGTCAGACTTGATTACCTATCATTCTAGACTAAGGCCATTTCCAAAAGGGGTTTTTAAAACGGTGCAGTCCATTCTCCAAAGAGGAGGTCTTCACCTGGGAGTGGACTGGGCTGGACCTAGTTAATGTAGATTCGCACCTCCGCCTGCTCCGGAACGACCCAAGTGGTCGTCCAGTGTGCTTTTGAAAGACCGCTAAAAACAGGTCTTTCAAAAGCACAAGGCCAGCACCACTGCAAGCCAGCTCCCTTATGCAGATTCACAGGCTCGCCCCAATGCGAGCCTGTGATCTGCTGGGGTTGGGCTTTAGGCTGGCAAGCTTCAGCGGTTGGTCAAGACCCTCAACCAACCAGAAGCCACCATTTGGGACGCCGGAGCAGTGCGTATCGACAAGCACACATTGCTCCAGAGCAGCGTGGACTGGACTGGGGAGCCGAAAAGTCCAGTAAGTAGCGGCGGGAGTCGATTCCCTCGTCCTGTGCGGAAATGACCTAAGAGGGAACAAAGTTGTAGAACAGAAATGCCTGCTTTTGTGGGGCAGTGACCAGAGCTTGGAGAAGTTTCTTTTTTGTGGACTGCAATTCTGAGAATCCTCCAATTGGTTTGGCTGCTGGGAACTGGAATCCAAAAATGTAACTTTTCTAAGCTCTGTCAGAGCAATAGGAGTAGCTTCCAGCATTACTGATAATTGGTTTTCTATTATAAGAGTTCTGTAGTTCAGAGAGGAACTAGAGTTGCTGTCTGGGTGATAATTCTGAATACCCTTCACTAAACTAAAAATCCCAGGAGTCTGTAGGATGAGATCATGCCATTAAAAGTGGAATCATAGTACTATAATTGTATAGTGTGAAAGCAGCCTAAATAAGACACATGGCAAGCAGAATTTCATTTGATTTTCCCCATTATATATAGCAATAACAATAGCATTTATTTCTATACCGCCTATCAACTAGTGTTATCTAAGCGGTTTACAATGTATTTTAGCTAATTGCCCCCAACAAGCTGGGTACTCATTTTACCGACCTGCGAAAGGATGGAAGGCTGAGTCAACCTTGGAGCCTGGCAGGATCGAACTCACAACCTTGTGGTTGCAGTACTGGCATTTAACCACTGCGCCACCAGGGCTCCTGGTTTCTGTATATGTTTCTGTAGGTATACTTTATCATGTTCCATCCAAATTAAATGATGTGACCAAGTTGTTGTGAGTAGGAAGAGAAAGATCCAAGTCAGTTTGGTGGAGTCTCCCTCTTTAGAGGTATTTAAACAGAGGCTGGATAGCCATCTATTGAGAATACTTTGATGGTGTATTCCAGCATGACAAGGGCTTGGACTTGATGGCCCTTGTGATCTCTTCTAACTCTAAAATTCTATGATTCTATGAGTGGGGTTTTTTTTTAAAGGAAAATGAGACATTTTAAAAAGTATGAATTATGTAATTAACGCCAAAGTGCTTACTCATTCAAACACCATTGCCTAATTACTGCCCGTGAAATGTCAGTGTCCCCAGCCTCTTTAATTTTGATCGGAAGCGTAAATTGGAAATGTTTAATGGGGGGAGGTTGATCAAATGACAGCACTGCTTTGCATAAGGGCAGGCAGATTAGTGCAAATGTAGCTTTAGAAAAAGCTACTTAAAACATTGGTGAAAAAACCCAGTAAAAATATTACGATAATATGGTGCAGACTGGAAAAGTAATAGTAGAAGTTTATCATGTGGACTTAGGTTTCCATGCTCAGTTTGTTGTTGCATACATCAAAAGCTTGCCTCGTTAAAAAGAATAGCACTACGGTCATCTGTACTTGAAGAAATTGCACTGCTCTTCTACCCAGAGATTGGAATATTAGTAGAAAAGGCTTACACACATTTTGCTATTAGTGAGCTTAAAAAAATCTGAGCCATTTATCTTAAAAGTAGTAGATGAGGAAAATTTTAATACAATTCAATGCCCTTTTGTTGGTCATTAGAAACCATTGGGATGGCAGAAAAGGTGATGTATAATACTTTGATCGACGCATTTTGTTGTTGGCATTTTCAAACATGATCTTTAGGGAGATATTTTCTAAATGTGTACAAATCCCATGAACTAATTGCTGAAAGGGATTTTCAGTCCAACACATTTGGAAGGTGTCAGTTTGGAAAAGATTTTCCAAAAGCATGATATTTAATTGTGTTTCGCCACTGAATTGTGGCATCTCTTCTCTTCTTTCTACCCTTACCCGCCATTGTCCACCCTCATGTATGTCATTACCTGTTCTCTGGACCCCAGTGGTATATTAGTGGCTGCCTATCAAACAAAGATGCTTGTGGGGAGATAGCAAGATGTCATTTGGAAAACACTTTAGATCACATATAGGCAAAGTTTAGCCTTCCAGAGAACATTGGCCTGTAAAGCTTAGCTTCCATCAGTCTTGGCTAGGCTGGCAGGAATATTATCCAACATCTGGAGGGGCTGCACTTTACCCAACCCTGCTTTACATGCTGGTTATCAAAAGGTTAAGAATCACTATGGTCTATCATCCCTCCCTCCCTCCCTCCCTCCCTCCCTCCCTCCCTCCCTCCCTCCCTCCCTCCCTCCCTCCCTCTTTCTGCTATCTATCTATCATCTATCTATCCATCCATCCATTTTCTGTGGCAAATGACTAGCTAAGACTTGCCTGAGGGAAGCCTATAAGCAGGGCAAGATGACAAGAATCTTTGTTATTATTATATTTGTTTACATTTTGGTTTTCTCCCAATAATGAAACCCAAGATGGCTAACAATCGTTTTTAAAAAAAATGCAGATTAAATACTGTACATAAACTTCAATAAAAGTATAAATCTAAAAGTTATTTAATAAACAATCAACAATTTATAAAGTTTAAAATATTAACTTTAACCCTTTAAGTGAAAGTGAGTTACACCATGCCCAAATATGATGAATTCAGCATAATGGCTAATAACTTGTAGTCTAGTCTTTTTGAATTTCTCTGAATTAAACACAAACGCACACAAAATAGTATATGGTAGCATAATGCTAATGACAACATTCCAATGCAGTTATTTCCAGATGTTAATTATGCAGAGCAAAGCTCTATTTCCTTTTGCCAATTTAATTTGATGTTTGTGTGGCATTTGATTCAAGATAATTAAAGGACAGTTCTGTGTACACCATACCACTGACCTGTGTAACTCACTCTTGAAGGATGTTGCCAGGTTGATGAGTATTGTAAAATTATCTTTGTCATTTTTAGAAAGAGCAGAGGAAGTCCATCAATGGTACACAAGAACGAAAGCTTAAAATACCAGATATAACAACAGAATCTTGATATTCTTCACAAGGCACTTCTGTGGGCATTAAGTCAAGAAAAAGGAGAAGAAAGAGAAGGAGAGACAGAGAAGGAAAGATTCCACATCTGTTTAATACGTGGGATAAATACAAAGAAAGATTAGTCTCATGAATGGCTTTTTACTATAAAAGAGAATTTCTATAGATTTTGAATGCCAAGCTAATTGTATATTGCTATGCGCAACATTACTAAAAAAAGACATGTATGCACACATGTATCACCAACAGGATTCCAGTCTTATTTTGAAAAAAAAGAAACACTCAGGTTGCCCTCCAGAAGATGGAAAAGCCTCTTGTCTGAAATTCATCTTCTATGATGGTTGAGAAATTTTTAGAATTGTATTCCAAAAAAATCTGACATTTCCAAGCTCTGGTTCCATCTGCCTTGGAGATGACAATGGTACAAATGCACAGAAATGCATTATCTCTTCCATTCTAATTCTGAAAGAAAATTTGGTGCCAGTGATATCAGAAATCTGACATTGGAGTCCCCAGATATCAGAAATCTGACATTGGAGTTACTGTATTGTATAATCAGAGGCTTAAATAATCTTAAGGTTGTGAAACTGAAATGGGGAAAACATAGGATTTTTTTTTTCTCTTCCAGAATAACAACTGAGTTTTAAGTGGGAGATTAATTGTAAGATACTGAACTACCAAATCTACAGGTTTGTGTGCTGGGAATTAATTAAGCAAATGAAATCAAGGTATTATAATAAGATGGAGAGTGATAAAATATTTGAATGCAAATATATATTTTTTCCAGAACAAGTAATGTATGAGGAGACACTCTTTTGTCCTTTGAATACTTCTAAGTAAAAGATTCATTTTCCTGAAGAAAATGTCACACAAATAATATAGGAAATTCAACAAGAACTCCAGAGAGAGAAATAAATAAAAAATTTAAACAGATGTATCTTCCACTATAGAAAATAGGGCCAAAAAAAAGCAATACAGTAGTTCTTTCCCAGAAAGATAAATTATAAGAAGAGCAGCATTGTCCATTCTAAGCCTACTTACATCCTACTTACTACTTGCATCCTACTGCCATCCTTATTAATGGATTTGGTCATGACTTATCAAACATGATCATATACACACACACACACACATATATATGATAGGAAATCATGGTTATATCTTCAGTTTTCTTAGATGCTCTTATGTGATTGATGTGTGTTTAGGCATCTGACCTTCTTCCCTCTCTGCCTTTCTCTCTTTCTCTGAAATGCAGCATCACAGGGCTGTCAATTTCTTCAGAGCAGGGTATGTGTGTCTTGTGCAAGTGTTCCCATTATCATTTCTCTTGATCAAAACTTGGGGGAGGTGTAGCTTAGTGACAGTGTAGATGCTTTGCATGCAACATATTCGAGTTCCAATACTTGGCATCTCCAGTTATGGAATAGTTCTCCCTTGACACCTTGGAGACCTACATAGTGTAGACCAGGTATAGGAATTATGTGTCTCTATAGAGCATTTTTTATGCTCCTAAATTGTATTGGGGAGGGGGAAAACCCTCCAGAAATTGGCTCATGATGCCCACAAATCCCCATAGGGGATATAGGACTATTTTGTCATGTTTCCCTGAGGCCTTATTTTTTTTAACAGGATGTCATCTGGAAATTTCAGGTCACTTCCTGTTGGGGGAAAAAAAAAAGGATTTTCTTGAAACTTAATGGACCAGAAACAGACAAAAACATATCAGAATTATCTTCATGCCCTCTAGCGGTAATTGAGAGGTATTTGTGGGTTTTTTAAAAAATCCAGTTTAGGATTGGGAGGTGCAGGCCTTCAGGATCCAGGGGGGAAAGTGGCCCCCTAGCTCGTGATAATTTCCCACCCATCATGTTGAATTGGGCTGGGGAATTTTCTGCCTTCCAGAGGCTGCTGAACTATACTCGCATTGGCTGTGTTTGGATTGGATTGGTGAGTTCAACAATTCCGAATTTCCTGGGTTCACAACATTCAAATGTGAGAGAAAGTGAAAATGATAGGTTTAGCTCTCCTCTGATCAGTGCAATATTAAAAGGCCTGGGTTAGATAGGAGAAATCCACAATGTGGTTCTTCTCCATGTAAACATTTTACTTTCTAGAGATTAACATAGGTGTGGGGAGCAGATCTGAAACTAGATCCTCCCATGTGTCATTTCCCCCATAAGCACAAAAAGGAACAGACCTACTATAGCTCCCATCCAACCAATTTCTTCAGTTTTTTCAGGGTACTGTTCAAGAAATGCTTAGAAGAGTACCCGTTTTGTTGTTTCTTATTTTGCAACGGTATTCAAGAAACACATGGGGGAACACCTTTGCAATATAAGAAATAAAAAAACAGGTGGTCTCTTTGTGAGTCATTTCTTGGAACAACATCATCCTGCAAAAGACCTTAGATTTGGGAAACAGAAAAGATTAATACTGTTGATGACAAGATATTGTTAACAAAAGAGGTAGAGTAGATTTTAAAATTAAAATCTTTGGTCCTTAGAAGCCTAAATGAGGATCTTAACCTTCTCCTATTTTGTAAAATTCCTTTGAGTTTTCTGGTGCTCCACCTTGTTAGATCAAATTGTCCTTCAATATTATTTAACCTTTTGTGTCTTTTGGTGTTACCTAACATTTTTTCTGACCATCTGCTGACATTAAAATCTCTCTTTCTTCTCTCTCTCTCTCTCTCTCTCTTTAGCCTTTGTGCACATGTTTCTTTTTGTCCAGTAAATGATGTGAGAGTTTCTGCTCCAGAAACTTCTAAAGTTAAATTTCAAATAGATACATTTAGACCACAGGCAGTGTAGAGATATAATAATAATTTCATATAATGTTATATTATGTGTTGTGTTATTATGCATTCATTTGCTGTTTTTCCCCCTGCCATTTTGAATAGCCCCTGAAGAGCACATACAGGCTGAAATGTGTTGGGTTTTTCTTTTTCCCCAATAAGAACATCCATCGGTTTCTGTCTCTGGTTTCTTCTTCAGATTTTATCTTTTTTGACCTGAGTCTTTCCGGTGTGTTCCAAGAAATAAATACTTGACTTATTTCCTGAGTTAGTTACATATGTGTTAGTCAAAATCTGAAATGGTAGCAGCTTGAGAATGTTTGAGGAGTGACACAGCACAAGAGGTGAATGTAATACTGGTTCAGAAGCTGGAAACCATATTAATTACTCCTCATGGAAGACACCCTATTGTTCTGTGTCCTTGCCAGCTCCTGACTGTTCTTCAGCATGTCCCTCTATTTATTTGACTCCCTGATCTCTGTCTGACTTTCTCAGCTTTCTTGCCCTTGGACAAAATGACCAGTGCTACCTGTCTCTTCACTAACGTAATTTATGACAGTATGTCACCACTCTCACATATGTAACAATGATCTTATGTGGCTTCGTCCCTTGGTCCACTGGGTCAGAGCACAAGCACTGGTGATGGGCTGGTGGAATGAAGAAGAAATAATTGCATTGTTGGTGGGACTAACAAAGAGTGTTTGATGTTGAAATGCTGGTTCTCGATCTCCAAAGGTGTTATGCCATGGTCATCCCTCAGACTGCCAACTAACAGACATAGGAAAAACCTGCATGCAGCTACCAAGATATAACTCATCCTTAAAAGTGTTTCCAGATTACATTTTGTAGCAAGATTTTCAAGCAGGTAACTTCTGTCTCTTTATGAAGAACTAATTTTTGAAAACAGAATTTAGACAACGTGTGCTGTGTTTCTCCCTGGTGGTGTTCATGCCTTTGTTGTTTAATTCTGTGCCCCCCTTATGGGCCTTGCTTTATTCCAAATACGTTTCACTGATAAAAGTAAAATGCTGGGGATTTGTTTGAGAAATGGATGGTGGTGAATGGGTAAAAGATTTGTCATAATTAAAGCCTTCATAATCCTTTGAATTATAACCTCTATTCCAGTTGTTGTTGCTGTTGCTTTGTACTTCATTATCCACTAGTTATAGTCATTATCCATAATTTAAAATCAATTAATTTTCATTGAAGCCTAATTATGAATTTATTTTCCTTCTTCTAATGCCTTTTTGAGTAAAGTAAAATTAGTATTCCAGTTCAGTTATCTGAAGGCCCAAGAGCCTTGAAGTATATGTGAAGCCAGGGGTAGATAACCTTTTGGTCTCCAGATATTTTGGGGGGTATAAATCATACCATCCCCACCCAGCATATCCAGTGGAAAAGGATAATGGGATTGTGAGCCAAAACCTTTGATGGGTCAAAGGTTTTCTGCCTCTGTATTAAAGTACCTTAGACAAAAATTGTATCTCATTCATCTTGATAGGCAGAACATGTGCACACTGTCACCCCCACCATTACGAGTTCTCCACAGATGAGGAGGAAAACAAGGAGAATGAATTCCAGTAGCAGGAATCTGAGGGGTAGCTGGAAGCTGTGAGTGCCAGGACTTCTCTTGAGGCTGTTGGAAACCAAATCAGGACCTTCCAACAAGGATACCTTCAATCCTCACCTAGAGCAGGAGGAATACCTACAAACTGAGTTGCCCCATCTATTTGAAAGATGCTGGCATAAACATCAGCTGGAAAGAAGCCAGCTGTGACAAAGTGCCTGGATCAAAGAGTTCTTAAGGCACAGCACTAAACAGCATCAGTGATATCCCTCAGATAACTGAGTATAAAATAGCCAAGCTGAAGACATAAGATTGTTGATTTCCATGGCCTTCTTTCTCCTTACTCATAAACTCCCCTGGCTTCTTGATCCTGGCAAGCTCTTTGGATTCCTCTCAGTCTGGTTCCTGGATTGGTTCTGAGACAGGTAGAACTGTGTGGGAACTCAGATTTCCTCTGCCTACTCCTCTAACCACTGGTGCCTAATGAATCCTCATGTGCTACCCCAGACTAGGGCCCTTTTTGCACAGCATTTGTCATGCAAATGGGCCTCCTGAACGTTGCGCGATTGCAAGGAGCATTTCACATGACATCTGCGCAATCGCCTGACGCTGCCGGGGCCAGCAGGTGCTGATTGGTCAATATTTCATTTTCAGCTTTTGACCGAAAGTGATGCACAATCACACATCAATCTGGGCCCCCACATGCACTTACCGTCCGTGTGGAGCCTCTGGAGCTGCGGCCCTCACACTTCCTCCCCCAGCACAGCCTGGGAAAACACCCAGCTGCTCTGTGGAAGGAAGAGGCGGAGTTCTCATGTTGCCTGCTAGCCGGCAGGCAGCTGCTGCAGAGACGGAGCAGAGGGGACGCGAGTGCCTTGTGGAAGAGGCTGCTCGTGTGATCACTGCGTGACCACGCTGAAAGCAGGTAAACTGCAGAAAGGGCCTAGCTTTAACTTATCCTCTCACTGCCCCCTTCATTGTCATTGCTCAGATAGGGCACTTCATACATAAACCAGGACAAGAAGCTCATGTGTAGATGTTAACTGACATAAGAGACCTGGAGATTTCTTTATATATATATATATATATATATATATATATATATATAAAAATTATTAAAGAAAAAGAAAACATACTAAACAGAATAAAACAAAGACACCACGTGACTAACATAAATGTTAAAAAGAGAAAAATTACAAGACAAATAGCTTACATTACTATTTCTCTCCAGATCTTTTATCATCATATACTTATTCAAAATATTATGTATCACATTGATTATATATTTTTGTTTCGTGTATCTAAATCTCTTTCTCCTTGGACTCATTATTGCTATAATAATTTCATTCTTAAATCTATTCTTTTCAACTATATTTAACCTATTGCTAATACTATATATGATCCAGTTATTAACCATAAACTCTAACCCTAAATGTGAGCCTATTCCCAGAGCCAATTATATTTCAGCTTACTCTAGTTTCCAAAATTGTAATTCTTCTTGTGGAGGTATGAAACGTCTCTCTTTTATTAAAGCCTTTTCCACAAATATTTTCCATATTGCTTCAAAGTCATTCCTTTTCATTATCCCTTTTTTAACCGTAATTCGACATGTTAACTTATCATTAATAACAATTTTCCACACTTCTTTATACCAATCCTTTATTTGAAGGCCTTCTTGAGTTTTCCATTTTCTCAATATAATTAGCCTTGCTGCAGTTAATAAATTTGTAATTAACTCTTTCATTGTCTGGGTACAAATAACTTTATCAAATATAGATAATAGCGCTATACTCAGACATATTTGTAAATCAATTCCTGTTATTTCTTTTATCTCTTTAAACACCATTTGCCAAAATTTCTGTACACCTTCACAGTTCCACCACATATGAATATATGTGCCAATCTCTTGGCAACCCCTCCAATGTAACCTTGAATGATTCTTGTCTATGTGGTTTAACCTTACTGGTGTTAGGTACCATCTCCAAACCAATTTATTATAATTCTCTTTCATCCTTATGGATATTTTTTTTAAATGACGCTGATTCCAAATTTCCCTCCAATCTTGAATATCTATTTTTTGTACTAATTCTTCCTCCCATACTTTTCTAAGATATTCATCTTCATCTTTTGACAATATTTTATATATTTCTCTTGTGGCACCCTTCAGTATTTCATTTTCTTCCATATCTTCTCTTTCCTTAATCATTTGTTCAGATCTAATATACTCTCTAAAATCTTTGTTACTGCTTTTCCAATTCCTTGTCCACTGCTCCAGCTGTATGTAATTAAACCATGACATCTTAGTACTCTGCAATCTCTCCTTTATTCTATCTTTATTTGTCCTTATATCCATCCGTTCTTTTAACAGAGACCTGGAGATTTCAAAAGAATGTGTACATTCTGTTGCAGTTTTTGCTGGTGTAATAAAGATAATCCACTGATGTTAATTGTGGTGTACATTGTTGTTACCCCAAAAGGTGGGTGACTCAGGGGGTCCACCTCTAATGCCAATGCCTCTGTGGAAAGGTGTGGAATTATAACTCAAAATAGAGGCCTGAGGGGGGTGGGGTAGCCTTACAGGATCTTTCCTCCTCTGTATACTGGTACTAATGCAGAGACACTAGTTGGAGGTTCAAAGAATGTTTTATTGGGGGGGAAATCACAAACACATGCAGGATTCAAGCAGTCTCACAACCACACAAGACTAATTGAAAGAAAGGAAGGGAAATTTGGGTAGCAAGAAGTAGGGTCAAAGAGGGCGATAATTACCTATCCTGAAGAGAAGAGACGAAGTGATGTGGCTCAGACTAGGGGATGGAGGGTAGCACAAGAATGCGAATCTCAGCAGCAGAGCGATGGTTTATGTCCAGTTTACTATGGGCTACCTCGCTTGGAGCCAGGGTTTAAATACCCTTTTCTGCCCTGAAGGGGAAGGTGTTAATGACTCTGTGGCAGAGTAGACAAAGGGGTCTAGAGCTGGCTAATGGTCTTAGCATTAGGTGACAAAGCACTGATGGGAATTGTCATAGCTTCTTAATATTTGGGCAGGTGAGGGAACAAAAGGGGAAAGTTCAGCAGGAATGAGGCTGTAGGATGTTGATCACTGTTGTATTGTCTGGGAGTTTTGGTGGCTATTGTCTTCTAGATTTGGGCCATGAAGAGGACCATCTTCTCCAACTAATCCTCAGTGAACTTATGACTGGCTATGCCTCGAAGTCCCTTCTAACTTACTTTTGCATGTGTTCAGCCAGTCCTCTTTGCCAGCATGGCTTTTCAGCCATAAATGTATGGTTTATATTTCATGCAGATTACTTAATGTTCATTACCAATCATATCATGGTGTGGGAATGTATGGCATGGTAATGTTGTGTTGCGATTTTGGGCAGGCTTACAATCCTCAGATCATTTAAGGGTGAAACTCAGTTCTCCAGAAACAATACTGAGGTAGGCCTTATTTCCCCCTTAGGGGGAAGAATACTTAGAAGAAGAATAAAAACAGGAAGCCCCTCACACTTCCATTTTAAAGCAAGGAATAAAACTGGAGTTTGAGTTTTCAGGTAAATTATTTTTATTCCACAGTTATCACAAATGAAATCTTCTAAAAACATAAATATTTGCTTTCTTTCTTGCCATTTTTTTGGCTAGCATTTTGTGCTTTTCTTGTTTTTTTTTTTATTTTCTATTCTCTGACATTTCTTATTTGTTATAAACTCACTGTTTTGCATGCAAAAAAGTGCTATTGAATTTTTTATGCTATGGTGAGGATTTGTTCTTATAGCAAATGAAAGGGAACAGGAGGTTCAAGTAACTTGTATGTTTCCTCACCCTCCAGCTAGTATGGCCACTGCTGGCTGGGGAATTCTGGAAGTTGTCATCCAAAATAGTATTTTTTTCCAAGCTCTGCTTCTCTGTAACATATGTACTAGAACTTTTGCATCTCCCAGTTGCTGAGATATGCTTCCTGTAACATAGGAGCTCTTTGTATTATTGTTGTTTCCAGAATTTGGTTTGGAAATAGATTTATGAGGCAAAACAGATATCCAGGTCAAGGGACAAAGAGGTTCCCTGCTGGATATAAATTGGGGGAAAAAAACCCTATGCCAAATATTAAAAAAGGAACCTGTGACCTTTAGGTGCCACCATCAATTTAGGGTATGCCCTACTGAGAAGTCTCCCAAAAAAGCTCCAATAAAAAGAAGCTGTGCAAGTGAACAGATTTATCAAGAAATCCCTTATGGGACTTATTTTAACACTTGGGCTAAGATACAAAAGTATTGTGAACATGCAGGTCTAAATATATTCCCCTGCCCAAGAAGAGCATCATGTACAGATTAATAATGCTTATATTCAGTTGCTTATCTAATATGAGCAACCTTGTTTCCTATGCAGAGCCCATTCTTCAAGATACTGTCCTGCATTATGCAGACATTGGCCTATTTTTTCTTCTTCGTCTTTCATGACTGTATCTTGCTGTGCTGAAATACATAATGCGCACAGCTTACAAAGCAGCATGGTGGCAGATGGACTCTTGCTCTTATCTAGCATAGCAATTTTTGTGGTGGTTTGATTATTCTCAAGACACCACCTTCACTGTTCTTGCAAAAATACAATATAGAAATGAGAGGGGGTAGTTAATATGAAAAAAAGATATGCCTTCCAATTCAGTCACAAGGAATGATGCTAGAAATGATGTTGAAAGATCTGCGATTGGGCCTTTCCTGTGACTGGTTTCCTTTTTTTCTTCTTCTTTTCAAAATGTATGGAGCTACAGAGTGAGGTCAGGATGGGACTGTGTAATTGCTGGAGAAGAGGTAGCTGTTGTTGTTATGCATCTTCAAGCTGACTCCAAATTAAGATGACCCTATCACAGCATTTTCTTGGCAAGATTTATTCAGAGATTTGTCATTGCCGTAACCTAGCATCTGCAAGAGAATGAGCAATCAGAACACTTGTTAACGTTGCTATGGCCTTATATATCTCAGAAACACCAAAGACCTCCAGTGCCTTATAATTTGAATAGCTGTAGGGCTGATGCCCATTGTAGCAGCAGTGGATGCTGCACAGGTATGAAAAGAGTGGGTTCCAAACTTATCTCCCTTAAGGCCCAATGGAAGAAATGCTCTGGAGGTGATGGCCCAGAACTGGTATTTAGTGGGGGGTGACAAGTCTGCATGGCAAAATAGGAGGCTGGCATTGAGAACACCTAGTACACTTGGATGGTGGATTCCTGCAAGGCAGAGGGTTTGATTTGATGGCCCTTGTGGTCTTTTCCAGTTCTATGATTCTATGAACACACAAGTAATCCCTGATAGCTTTAACAGGGCAAAGGGTAGAGTCGCTGAATGTGTGCAGGTTAAAAACTGCCCCTGGACAGTTTTAGAAGATTGAATTTGAAGAGTGATCTATCCACTGCTCATAGACATGCCCCTGTACTTGAGAGCTCTGCCAGATTTGTTACCCTTGGACATAACCACCAGCCCACTGACATAAACAGCCCCAAAGAATGTGGCAAGATAAGCTGCATGGATCAACAATGCTTTCTCTGCTGAAACACAGATGTCACCCCAAAGCCCCACCAAACCTTTGAGGAGAAATGGAGAAAGGGGCTGCCTACCATCCTGAATCTACGTAATTCACTACTCCACCCCTCTAGGGCCTTCCTAATATTCAAATTCGAGGTGGAGTTCAAAAAGCCTTGGCTTTAAGCAAAAATGTCAATGCAGATAGCCAGGTTTGACTGGAAAGTTTAGATGGCCCCTTGTTCCTCAAGGAGACATAGAAATGCAGTGAGTAATACACTGAAGGCTGTGACTACTTCATCCGCCTACAATTCCAAAGGTCTGTTGGCATCAGGGTTGGTACAGAATCATAGAATTATAAAGTTGGAAGAGAACATAGGGGCCACCCAGTCCAACCCCATCCTCTGCAGGAACACTTCCAACAGATGGCCATCCAGCTTCTGTTTAAAAATCTCCTAAGAAGGAGACTCCACCACACTCCAAGGCAGCATATTCCACTTCCAGACAGCTCTGACTGTCAGGAAGTTCTTCCTGAGGTTCAAGTGGAATGTCTTTTCCCATAGTTTGAATCCATTGCTCCTTGTCCTAGTCTCCGGAGCAGTGGAAAACAAACTCAGTCCCTCTTTGATAAGACATCCCTTCAAATATTTAAACATGGCTATCATGTCCCCTCTTAACCTTCTCTTCTGCAGACTAAATATACCCAGCTTCATAAGCTCCTCCTGATAGGGCATGGCTTACAGGCCCTTCACCATTTGGATTGCCCTCGTCTGGACACATTCTAGTTTGTCAATATCCTTCATGAAATGAGATGCCCAGAACTGGACACAGTATTCCAGATGAGGTCTGACCAAAGCAGAATACTATAACTTCCCTCAATCTAGATACCATACTCCTATTGATGCAACCAAGAATAGCATTGGCTTTCTTGGCTACTGCATCACACTAATGTGATCTACTAATACTCCTAGATCCCTTTTACATGTATTGTTGCCCAGCCAGATGTTGTGTTAGCTTTGGCCCAGATCTTCAATCTTTCAAGGTCATTTTGAATTTTGATCCTATCTTCTGGGGTATTAGCAACCCCTCTCAATTTGGTATCATCTGCAAATTTGATCAGCATGGCCTCTATTATTTCATCCAAGTGACTGATAAAGATGTTGAATGGCACTGGGCCCAGGACAGAATCCTGTGGCATCCCATTAGTCACTTCTCTCCAGGATAAAAAGCAGCCATTGGTGAGCACCATGTGGGTTCAGTCAGTCAACCAATTACAAATCCACCTAACATTGGTACTGTCCAGCCCACATTTTACCAGCTTCTTTGCAAGAACGTCATGGGGAACTCTGTCAAAGGTCTTACTGAAATCACAATATGCTACATCTGCAGCATTCCTTCATCTATCAAACTTGTACTCTATCATAAAAAGAGATAATATTAGTCTGGTATTACTCATTTTTGAGAAACCCATGCTGACTTTTAGTGATCACAGCATTGCTTTCTAAGCAATTACAAACTCACTGTTTAATGATCTGCTCTAGAATCATATCAGGCTGACTGGGCGATAATTATTTGGGTCCTCTTTTTTCCCCTTTTTGAAGGTGGTGACAACATTTGCCCTCCTCCAGTCTGCTGGGACTTCTCCTGCTCTCCAAGAATTCTCAAAGATTATTGCCAGTGGTTCTGAAAATACTTCTGCCAGCTCTTTTAATATCCTTGGATGTAGTTCATTTGGCCCCGGAGACTTGAATTCATTTAGAGTAGCCCCGTATTCCTGTACTATTTCTCTACCTAAACTAGGCTGAGTTTCTACCACTTCCCCACCTGCTCTGTCTCCAAAAGAAAAAAGCACATCAACTGGCATAATGGGATGTTATCCCAGTGTATGTCACAAACACAGTTCTGTTCATAGAGTGCATATTATTGGATCCCACTTGTACAGCCTTATTATACACACACACTGTGGCAAGTCACCTGTATGAATATAAATTGCCATTTGTATTCACCTTCACACAACTGCACAATTGTCACAGTAATTCCTACTGGACATTTTACTCTTTGGTTATTGCAAATGATTGAGTAAATAAGTTTACAACCATCTTATTGATTATTGGACAAGACAATTCTGTAATATATTAAGAAAATGAACATTCCTCACTCTGTACTTCATTCCTCCCTTTACAAGTAAAATGAAAAACTGAGCTGTTTTTGTTTTACTTCTCCCTACATACCCCTCCCACTGGCTCTACCAGTGGGAGCAATAATACCACTGGAAGAGGACACTGTTACCCTGATTTCTGCGGTCCCAGGAGGGACACCTAAATGTGCTCACAATGGGGAATGGGAATTAGCAGAGCACAAGCTAAGCAATACAAGAGGTAGGGCAACCTAGTGAGATCTTGAACCCAATGTCTACGGGGTCAGGCTGAGTCAATGAGCAAACAGAAGTAAATTAAATTGTTTTATTTTTGATAAACACAGTCAAAATGTATGTATGCAATACACTCACACAGACCTATTGAAAGAAAGGTAGGAGTTCGATAGAGGGTTTTAAGAGGGGTTTTTGCATGGGAAATACTACACCTGTCCTGAAGCCTGGGTAGTCTGAAGAAAAGTCCGTAGAAGCGGAGATTCTCAGCACATGGAGCTGAGGGGAAGGCTCGTCGAACAGAGTGACAGCAAGGCGGGATGGAAGTTGGAGCGATCTGAGGAAGCGCTCAAAATCAGGGGATCTTATATGGGAAAATGTGCCTGTAGGCTAGTCCTTTCCCGGGGAATACAATGAGTTTTTGGGCTGGAGACAAAGCCTCTGAAAGGTCAGTATTTTGCATGATTGAATTATGACAGCGTTGTCAATAGAGTGGCCAGTATGCAAACACGGAGTGATTGACAGTTGAGTATTCAGCTTGTCAAGCTGCCTGCTCGGGGCAGGAGATCTTTTGTAAACAGCGTGCATACATAATGTGATCTTAAGAAGGTACTTGCCTGGAGGTCTCCTGAAGCTGCAGTCCAGCAAATACTGGCCTGCCTGGATTAGTTTTGAATGGTTCAGCTATTTCGGCCATGCCCGTGTGTGTGCTTGTCCGGGGGCCTCACAAGCACATGGAGAGGAATGGGTAGTGAGGGCCAAATTATTGATATCAAATGATATCTAATATACCACAGGCCCGGGCTAGAAACTACAGTAACAACACGGAAGAGGGGCTTAACTGTGGCACCCTGGTTGTGGAGTGCCCTCCCCCGCAGTGGTTCTCAACCTGTGGGTCCCCAGATGTTTGTGGACTTCAGCTCCCAGAAGCCCCAGCCACTATGGTCAATGCTCAGGGCTTCTGGGAGCTGAAGTCCAAAACATCTGGGGACCCACAGGTTGAGAACCATGGCAGAGGTCTCATTGGTGTTGATTTTGGTTTTTTTATACATATGCATATTTTTTCAAAAAACTTTTAACTTTTTAAACTTACTTTTACTTTTTAAAACTTGTTTTAAATATGCTTAAATTGATTTTACTTGTATATTAGGCTCAGGTTTTGTAATATAGGGCTCAATATAAATATTTTAATAAATAAATTAAAATGAATGAATGAAAGTGATAAGGATCTTAGAGACTTAATGAAAAATCCGTAATATTATAGTGAACTTCCTTTGCTAATATCAATAAGATCCAATGTAGGACATAGTCAGAAAGCACTAATCCAAATTAAGTTTTTTTTTTTTTAATTCATTCATGGAGGAAACCACTATAAGTACCTAGCTTGAGTAGATAGAAAATTATGTGGGAGTAAGCCCCATTGGACACAGTGGTGCTTACCTCCAAGCAAAACCCCATGCTACTGGGCTGATAGGTTTACTGAACCACTCCTGGATTCTGAGACACACCACTTTGCACAGCACTGATTGAAGAGTAAAAACAAAAATAGGAAAATTATCCTCTGGTAGGGGAGGAGAGAGTTACTCCCTATAATTTCTAGCACAACAATCTGAAACAGAAGCCTCAGATTACTGATGATTAATCACTAAGCTCTTTCAGAGTGAGATATAATGCAATCTAGCCCTTGCAGATCATATATTCCATTCAGATACAGTTTCTCCTGTATTTTTTCATTGCCTCTACATCAGTATTTTCAGTTTTGATTCAGCTGTTTTCATTTCAAGGCACCTTTAATGTGGCTCAAAAATAGTCCAGATAAATTGGTGGGTAGGAGGGTGGAGGATACCCTAGTAATTTATAAAACATCAAAGTACATTTCATGCTGCTTCTATGTAAAATCTGCAAAATTGTCATCATCATGCAATCCTTCCTTTTAATAAATAGGTTCTTCTGTGTCTTTTGTTATCACTTTCACATGTCTATAGAATTCCAGCACAAAAAAGTAACTGTTTCAAACCAGAAGCCTTTCACATTTCATCCAGTATTTTCTTTTATCAAGATTCTAGACAAGAAGCTTAAAGTCTATTTGATGCTATATTTATTTATTTGTAAGCTACATATATACTTTTCACTGTTGTCTAGACCAGTTTTTCATTTTCATCAAGAGGATTACAAGAATATTTCAAATTGTACATATGTTTCAGAATAACTTTCTGGCTGTGGTATTTACATTTTTCTAATTTACTGCAGCATAGAGAAGATAGATTTCTCCTGTGAACTTTTCTAAATGGCTAGTTTTGTGCTCCTGTCATGGGGTGAAACCCTTTCCTGTTATGCTTAATTCGTCCTGAAATGTTTAGATCCTGTTGTGGCTTTATTTTCCTCTGCTGCTCCTAAACAACATGACCACACTGCAGAGATAAATGTTTACAACTGAAGTCTTCTGATGCACTGCTCTGTGCAGATGATCACTTGATCAAGGAGGCTGAGGTCGATGTTGAGTTATTCCAGTTCCCCTTTCCTATTTCCCCTGAAATATCACTCCAGTGTGTGATGGATGGCACCAAAACTATGGGCCTACACATCACAGAACTGAGCAAAGTGACAGACATTGGCTGAGATACTGCCTTGGATTGCCAGATGTAAAGCTCTACCAAGAACACCACTGCCTCAACCCAAAGTGTTCATGCAGCTTTCTGGTGTACAATTTCCATGCCTGTTTAGTGGCTAGGAGAGGGCAAGGAGTGCCCAGGCAGCATCCAGCTGTAGGTAGGCACACGAGAAATATTTCTGGACCTCTGGAAGATCTCTGAGATCCAACAAAGTAACTTAAATCCCTTTGATTTCTGTGCCTCTACTCAAAATATGATTAAATCTGGTTTAAGCCCAAAGTATAATTTAACTATGACTAAAACTGGGTTTAGCCTAAAGCATCTCAGAAGGTGAATTTATTTTTTCCCCAATGGACTGGTGAGAAAATGGATCCCCATTTATTAACATATGACTTATTAATGTTAATACTATGTATTAATGTAACACATATAGGCGCTTTTTGCATGGGACGGCAGAAACGCCTTGTGGCGTCGCAAGAGCATAACTTATGATTGCGTTTCTGCAACGCTATATTCTGCATGCTCCTCCACTTGAGGTGGAGATCGCTTTCTCCTTCCGCACTAAAGTGTCCATGACCACTCCCCTGCTTCGCCTTTACCCCACTCCTTTGATTGGATGCTTCAATTTTTTTTTAACTTTACCAAACCACATTTCTGCATGGGAACATCTCTATGTAGAAACAATGTCATGGAACTTCCGGTCGCATTTGAAATGTGACAGCAGGGTGTTATTGTAGTTTCTAGCCTGGGCCTATGGTATATTATTTAGCATTTGATATCAAGAATTTGGCCTTCATTACCCATTCCTCTCCATATGCTTGTGCGGCCCCCGGACAAGTACACACATGGGCACGGCCGAAAATAGCTGAACCATTCAAAACTAATCCAGGCAGGCCAGCTTGATGAGCTTGATGAGCTGAATACTCAACTGTCAAGCACTCTGTGTTTGCATACTGGCCACTCTATTGACAGTGCTGTCATAATTCAATCATGCAAAGTACTGTCCTTTCGAAGGCTTTGTCTCCAGCCCAAAACCCATTGTTTTCCCGGGAACGGACTAGCCTACAGGCACATTTTCCCCTATAAGAACCCCTGATTTTGAGCGCTTCTTCAGATTGCTCTGATTTCCATCCCGTCTTGCTGTCACTCCTTTGACGAGCCTTCCCCTCAGCTCCACGTGCTGAGAATCTCCACTTTTACGGACTTTTCTTCGGACTATCCAGGCTTCAGGACAGGTGTAGTATTTCCCATGCAAAACCTCCACTTAAAACTCTCTATCCAACTCCTACCTTTCTTTCTTAGATCTGTGTGAGTGTGTTTGCACACATACGTTTTGACTGTGTTTATTAAAAATAAACAATGTAATTTATTTCTGTTTGCTCGTTGACTCAGCCTGACCCCATAGACATTGGGTTCAAGATCTCGCTACGTTGCCCTGCCTCTCATATTGCTTAGCTTGGGCTCTTGCTAATTCCCATTCCCCAAATTATTGGAGCACATTTAGGTGTCCCTCCTGGGACCCCCAGAAATCAGGGTAACAAGGGTAGCATTTCACGGTCTATGGGTGCCTGGGGAGTGAAGAATGTCTGCTCCTGGCATAGCTCTGTCGCCAGCATCATGGGCTCTGCAGTGCTCACTCCTGGGCTTGTAAAACATTTCCTGGGTATCAGGGTGGGATCTCCAGTTCTCCCACAGTGCCCTCTGAGGACATGAGCTGGCTGCCCTGCCCACTCTGGGGGTATCTCAGGACCACATGGGAGGGCCAAGTACAGGGGGAGGGCAGTCTGTGGGTGCCTGAGGAGTTGAGGATGTCTGGCCGTGGCATGGCTACTGTCACCAGTATGATGTTAACGGCTAATAAAGATGTTGTTTTTTCACAGTAACTGTGTTTGTGTGGTACCTTCGCTGCTACATAAGAAATGCCCCTGTTAGCTGGCCCACTCCCTCTTCTGAAAGGGAGAAGAAACCACAGGGAGAGGGTAAGATCAGGTTTTATTGGGAAACAACAAACAGCAACATTTATTAGCAAAGTATATAAAAGGAGAACATGAATAACCCTAAGCATTACATGTGTTAGCCAACTCTCATGATGGCTTTAAATTTTTAACTTTGGACCACTAACATTTTGAACAGATATGGTCTGAAGTCAAACTGAACAGTTTTCAGTTGTGCCCAGGAACTGCTGGAGTGACTGCAGGTCCCATTAGGCTCGTAGAGTGTTTCCTGAGGTAGGAAGGCCTGCGGCTCCCATCATGCCTGTGTGCCAGATGGACAGCCTGCTCAACTGCAGTATACACGATGCTTTCTGTTGTTGGTGGGATGCCTTCAGAATCCATGAAGTCCCTGGTTAGGCTGAAGGAGGTGCAGCCAAGTACCTAAAAAGATGGAAAAGACACAAAGAATTTGCATTTTGAAGTGACTGCAGGTCCCCTGAGGCTTGCAGAGTGCATAGCAGGGAGGGCCTTCATGTGGAGGGGCATCTTGGCTGGTCTGTAAGGGGGAGAGGGGTGGGTGAGAGGAGGTCAGTGTTGGTTTTGAGGGAGGTCGGAGTCACTGCATGTCTCACGAGGCTTGCAGAGTGCATAGCAGGGGAGCTTTGTGCAGTGGGGCAAGATGGGCAGTATCCAATGGGGAAATGTGTGGGTCAAGGGAGGTTAGTTGATGTTTTCAGGATAGTTTTGAGGGACTGCAGGTCTCATGAGGCTAGCAGAGCACATATTGGGGGGGACTTTCTGCAGTGAGGCATGTTGGGCGGTTTCCAGGGAGGCATGGGTGGGTGAGGGGAGGTTAGTGGATTTTTTTTTGGGGGGGGTTGAGCGACTGCAAGTCCCATGAAGCTGACAGAATGCATAGCAAGGTGGTCCTTTTTGCAGCAGGGCATATTTGGCAGGGTGGGAGGGGGTTTCTGTTGGACAAGGGAGGGCAGTGGAATTTTTTTGGGGGAGATTTGAGTGACTGCAGGTCCCATGAGGCTGGCAGGGCGCATAGTAGGGTGATCCTTTTAGTGGTGGGGCATGTTTGGCAGGGTGGGAGGGGGGTTTTGTTGGCCAAGAGAGGGTGGTGGATGTTTTTGAGGAGGCAATTGAGCGACTGCAGGTCCCATAAGGCTGGTAGAGCAGATTGTGAGGTGGTCCTTTTTGCAGTGGGGCATGTTTGGTGGTTGCTGAGGGGGGTATGGGTGGCGAAGGGGAGGGGAAGGGGGTAGCGTGTTGGGGGGGTTCTGAGTGACTGCAGCTCCCATGAGACTTGGAAACGTTTACTTGGGGAAGGGCTGAAACTCCCAACATCTGTGTGAGCAGCCAGAATGTCTGAAGTGACTGTCCCCCAGCCCACCCCTCCCCTTAAAAATTAGCCCAGTGAGAAGAGGGTTCCTAAGTTCCACAAGGATTGATTTATTAGAAAAAAACTTACCTGCCACTTTCTCTCCGCTTTTCTTCTCCTCCATTATTTCTCACATGGAGGAAAAATAGCGACAACCTCTGCTTTGGTGGGCAGGGACAAATCAGGATGGGAAGTGATGGAGGGACAAGCCAGGCACACCTTCAATCCGCCCATTCCTGCAAGAAAGCACTTCAGCGACTTGTAGAAATGTAGTAGAAGCAGTCTGAGGGAGTGAAAACGCATTTTTTCCGTTGCTCAAATACAACGCTTTAGCGACATGCAAAGGTGCACCAGCAACTTCACATCCACTTAATTTGCGGTGATGTTGTGCAGATGCATGTCTCCTGAAGCCGTCGCAGCTATGCAGTGACTACATTGTGTGGAAGGGGCCATAGACTGACATCTTGTCAGTGATTTTTGCTCAGGATGTCCAAGGTCTTCAGGTCAGAAACAACTTGAAGCTTGCATGCAGAGAAGTCCCTTTTTGGATGAAACACAGATAGCCTTTATGCTCCATCCGAAAATCTCCCACTGCCTGGCAAGCGTCAAGTCTCAAGAGAGACCCATCTATTGTCTCCTATCAGCAGGAAAGGGAAGGAGAAGGGAGGCAATTCAGACCATGAAGATCTAGCTGTTGTGGGCTACTGGAAAAGCAGGGTGTACTCCATTTCACTGTATACCAGTGGTTCTCAACCTGTGGGTCCCCAGATGTTTTTGGACTTCAGGTCCCAGAAGCCCCAGCCACTATGGTCAATGCTCAGGGCTTCTGGGAGCTGAAGTCCAAAAACATCTGGGGACCCACAGGTTGAGAACTACTACTATATACCCTCATTTCTCATCCCCACTGAGCTGAGACCAGCTGCACTGTGGTCTGAATTGCCTTCTCCTTCCTCCCTTCTCCCCAGTAAATGATAGCACCAGAGGTCCCTCCCAGGGTTTTTAGCTGCTGAGTGATGAGAGAACAGGGAACTACACATGCAGATCTATATGCAGATGTAGGATTGGAGCCACAGTTTTCTTTAAGTCCTGTCTGATGGTGGCTTGGTTTGTAAATCTTTTTCAAATTTAGAAATATATAAAACACTAGTGTATTTACTCGATGTTGCCTGGGATTTTATTTTCTTCTTAAGAATTCACCAAGCTGTCTTCTCCAGTACCTGTAACTTTCCCCCATATTTCTCAATGCAACATATATTCAGATTGCATACACATTTTGGGTTCCTGAGGAAATATGCTGTCCTCCTCCTTGCTGGTAGGCCTTGTCTCCATAGCAAGCGGCCTATTCCAGTACCTGTAACTTTTCCCTGTATTCCCCAATCCAATCTGTATTTGTTAACATAACAGAGGTTTGGTTTCTGAGAGAATACACTGCCCTTCTTCTTCTTACTGCTAGGCCTCATCTCCATAGCAACTGGTCTGAGGCCTGAGAATTCTAAAGGCCCCTCTCTGAACTGCCAACCCAGGATTCCATGGAATCTTCACAGCCGGCCAATCATATGAGGTCTTCTTGCCTCACACTGCCAATTGTATGAGGTCTTCACTTGCCTGATGCAGACAAACAGACAGACAAACTTTGACATTTATAAAGTAGATGAAAAGCCTCAATAACTGGGATCTCTCTTTAGACCTATGTTCTTTGTTACTAATCTATTGTCACAAACCAGTAATAGAAACTGCAAATGCTGCAAACTGTTGGATACATAGCTGTAAATCCAGTGAGAGATACATGCAGATACTTATTTATATATTCACTAGCATATTTACCCAATGTTGCCCGGAATTTTATTTTCCTTATAAGAACTCACCAAACTGTCTTCTCCAGTACCTATAGCTTTGTTCCACATTCCCAAGGCAATTTGTATTCAGTGTTATTTACATACACAGTTTGGGTTCCTGAGGGAGTACATTGTTCTCCTCCCTGCTTCTAGGCCTCGTGTCCATAGCAACCGGCCTATTTCTGTACCTGTAAATTTTCCCCATATTCCCCAATCCAATCTGTATTCAGAGTTGTTAACATTCAGAGATTGGGTTTCTGAGGGAATACACTGTCCTCTTCCTTGCTGCTAGGCCTCATCTCCATAGCAGCCAGCCTATTCCAGTACTTACAACTTATCCCCATATTCCCCAATCCAGTCTGTATTCGTAGTTGTTAACATACAGAGGTTGGGTTCCTGCAGGGATATACTGTCCTCCTCCTTGCTGTTAGGCATCATCTCCATAGCAACCAGCCTATTCCAGTACCTGTAACTTTTCCCCATAGTCCCAATCCAATCTGTGTTGTCTGGTGATGTTGATGTACTGGCTTTTTTTTTTTCTTTCTGTTGAATTTGTGCAATGACTACATTTTTCTGGAAGCATTTTTTGTTTTTCCCCACATATGGAACCCATACAATCTACTGTGTGAGACGAGAAGACCTTGTAGCTATGGCCATTTGAGCACTACACTGTTATAGTGCTATTATTCCATTTTCAAAATCCTGTGGAATTCTGGGGTTTGTAGTTTACTGAGGCCAAAGACCTCTCTGGCTGAGAATTCTTAAGTGTCCCTTCTTAAACTACAAATCTCAGGATTCGATAGGATGTTGAAAGTAGAATAATAGCACTATGACATTGTAGTGTGGAAATGGGCTATGCTGTGTATATCACTTTAGTTTTTCTCACATATGTCTCCCAAATGTTTTCTGGCATTCTTATTGATGGTAGGCCTCGTCTCCATAGAAACTGGTCTGAAGCCCAAGAGCTCTTGGCTGAGAATTCTAAAGGCCCCTCCTTAAACTCCCAACCCCAAGATTTCATAGACTTTTCACAACCAGCCAATCATTGGAGGTCTTCTCGCATCACTCAGTCAATTGTATGAGGTCTTCACCTGCCTGACACAGACAAACAGACAAACTCACAAACAAACAAACTTTGACTTTCATATAGTAGATTTCAGAAATCATAACCCACATTCTAATAAACACATGTGCACAGTAGTTCATGATGCCTGGCTGCTTTTCAGTAGCTGGGAAAAACAATCCTTTGGAGTTCTTTTTGTAAGTCATGGAATAGCATGTACATGCGAAGAATTGGATTTTATAGCTAGCAATGGGACTCAACTGAATGTGCAATTTATTGGCTATGTCCACTTAGCAACTATAAATTCAAGCTGAAATTCTCAGGTTATGTGAGGATAAACGCCTATATCATCTAGCATAAAAAGTTAATCTCCTATGTCCATCCTTGCATTATTTTAGATGTGTTTGATGCATAACTTTGTCTTGGGCACAGCACAACTGGGCTTAAACTGGCATAATTGAATGAAGGACTGTAGCCACTTGGATTCTAATTGTATGTGGAATATTCATGATAGTCAAATTGTTGTCAGCATGGTAAATTTCAAAGTGGCCCATTTGTTATTTTTATATATTTCCTGCCACTGAGAATTTTTTGTTAATTCAGCATTAATGCTAATTGGTCTGCATTTTTAATTTGCTTACATACAAATAAATTAAAATAACCAAATGAAACATGATTGTTTCTCCCCATCTGGGAAGATGGCTACCTCGGGGTACTAAAATTTGAATTATAAGTTCTTGCAGACTGTTCCATTTCTAGAATTGTGCTCTGACTTAGTCAAACATGTAAAAAAGGAAACTAGAAACCAAAGTAAGGATGACAATGCTGAAGGGGTTCTGTTTCATTTGGTAACCGAAAATTTACAAAGTCGCATATTATGTAGATATTGTTTATGTAGGAGTACATTCCTGTAATCCACAGGTTTGAAAAATTTGTTAAATTATTAATTCATTAGACTTCTTCCCAATGTGGTTGAACACCATCAGTTTCCTGAGTGACGCTGAAATTAATCCTCCATTGTAACAAATAGATCAATTTCATTTGTGAATTTTTATGGGTTGGTGGTGCTCTTTGCCAGTTTCAGTAAGACTGGAGGTACTAAGTTAAACCCACCCTGATATATCCACTTTTTACACAGACGCTTTTGTCCTGAGGAATGTCTCTTCTAAGATAACTCTGCTATTAAGACCCATGCAAGCATTATTAAAAGTGTCTTGTTCTGGAAAAACTGTTTTAATCCCCGTGCAAATTTAGCCAGCAGTTCAATTGAGTGAGTGGGTGGAACTCATACTGATCTCTTTGATCACAGCCTCTGCAATGGTACCCCAAAATGTGGGTGCCATGAGGGCCCACCAGCAATGTCAGTACCTCTGTTCAAAAATGGGGAATAATTAGATCAAACTCAGGAGGCCTGCAAGAGGGGGGTTACTTTAGAAGATCTGCCACCTATGTTTACAGGGTCCTTGCAGGAAAGAACCAGCCAGAGAGTTTAAATTTGTAAACTAAAAATATATTTTATTGGAAGAAATTCACACAAGAATGCAAAGATCCAAGCATTCACACAAGCGTACAAGGACTAGCTGAAGGTAAAGGGAAGACAGTGGTGACAGAGGACTTTCAGGGACGAGGCAATAATTACCAGTCCAGAGAGCAGCAAATCAAGCAGTGATGTGGCTTAGGTAGGCACCTGAGGACAGTTCTTGTCTGGGAATCAAATGGACAGCATGGTGTTCAGAAAGGAGAGAGACTGCACTGTACAGCCTGAAATCAGGGATTCTTATACCTGAAACATTTTCTGCGGGTATGAGTGTGAATCGCTCTCCCAGCCAAGCAGACAATGGGAACTGCAACACAAACAATGAAGTCTGGGCAGAGATCATGGTCTTAGTGTTTAGATGACAAAAGGATAATGGCTTCATAATAGCCCAGTACTGTGGTAAGGGTGGGGAAACAATCCAACCACCCCCACCCACATGAAGCGGGTGGTGGTGGGGGATGCCATTTGCCGTCCTCCCGCGAGAGGAGAGCACGGGCTGAAGGGGGCGGGGCGCTAAGGCTCTCTAGGGCTGCCCCGCCTCCCCTCCAGCCTCTTTCTCAGAATCCCAGTGAGGAGGATGGACGTCGCTGCTGGGAGCACAGCCGACCGCGTGGTCGGCGAGCGCCATTTTAGCGGCTTCGCGGGTCAGTGACGGTGCGGGAACGGGTGTATCCCCCCCTGGCGCCACCTCCAGCTCCAGGAGGCATCGTTGGCCACTTAGAGACTTTCGTCAGCGTGGCTGCGGCGGGGAGCAGCCCTCGCTGGAGTCGGCTGAGCGGCACGCTGCCGGCGTCCCTCCCCCTCCTTGCGGCCCAGCAGGGCTGAAAAGGACAGAAGAGGCGGCCGCCTCAGCGGCCACCCGGGTAAGGAGGAAGGGAGTGGGTGGCTCAGGCTTCGGATTGCACTACCTCTGCCCTCCCTAGTGCCCTGCGGAGTGCGAGAGGGAGGAATCAGATTTGGAAATTGGCATTTGACCGTTCTTCCCCATCCTCCCTCCTGTTCTCCCCCCCCAGCTTCAAGCCCATACGGGAGATACCTTCAGCGCATTAGCGAAGGGCAGAGGGAAGGCCCTGGGACATCTAGTAGGGGTGTCTGGGGCTTAAAACGGTTGCGCGACGGGGGATTACTGAGTTTGGGTCTTAGAAGGTCCAATGGCCTCTAAGCAGGCTCCAGGGGCTTCGGGAAGTAAGCAGCCCACCAAGAAGGCCACCCCGGCCAAGGGGGCTGCTGTAGCCAAGGGAGTTATGCCAGCCAAGAGGCCCAAGCGTGCTAGGGCATCCTCAGCCTTGGTGCCAGTGGCCTCATCCTCGGATAAGGATGTGGGTTCGAGCATGGTGGCTGCCATCTTTGAGAAGCTCCAGGCTATTGAGAAGAACAGGCAGTCAGCGGGACAGGGTGGGGAAAGTGATGAGCAGACAGTGCCCATGCCCGTGCGTGCAATTAACCAGATTTTGGAGCGGTTAGATGCCATTGAAAAGGACAGAGGGGGCAAGAGGCTGAGTCAATCGTGTCCAGAGAGCCGGGAACAAGTTTGGGCTGCACCACGCAACATTTGGGAACCTGGGCCATCGGGAGAGGCGACAGAGGAAGATGTATTGGGTGAGTATGGTGGCTATGGGGATTACAATGTTGGTTGGGCGTGGCCATGGACCTTCCCTACCCCCCTGAGGAACATGGTGTGGGCCCCCCCTGGAGGTTTTCCGGCACCATTGGCATCCTCTTCTCCTTTGGCCTCAGGGGATAATATTTCACCCTCAAA
>CAOKZL010004251.1:0-38908 GCA_948472985.1 Iguana delicatissima
GAAAATAATTTTGCCTCCTTAGTGTCAGCTAGACCTAATTTCCGGGCGGGGGGAGGAGAAATTATCATGATCTGATACTGCATGAAATCTTACTTAAAAATCTTCCTCTTATCTACACTGATTGAGGACAGTAAATATGGGAACACCTTGCTTAAAAAAATTATTCTCCATTCTAAAAGAAACTATTTCCTAATCTGTTTTTTCAAACTTTTCCAGGAAAAAAGGGCTTTGTGGGGAGAAAACAGGAAGAAAAAAAATCTTTTTTTTCTCTTTCTCTCTCCCTTTATTTTTTTATTTTTTTTCCCCCCTCCCAGATCCTCACTTCTCTGTCTTATGGACCAGATTCTTCTGACAAGTGGATGCCTGTTCATGGATTTTGGGTGCAATCCTGCAGGACTTGCTGTTTCATGTAGGTAGCCATATGTGACCCATTAACGCAATTCCCCAACGTTCAGGTGACACACAACTCTCACTGCGTGTTGGAGGGCCATGTTCCTGAGAATGATAGAATCATAGAGGAGACACAAGGGCCATTCAGTCCAACCTTGTTCTGTCATGCAGGAATATACAATCAAAGCATTCCTGACAGATGGCCATCCAGCCTCTGTTTAAAAACCTCCAAAGCAGGTGATTTCACCACACTCCAAGGCAGCATATTCCACTGTAAAACTGCTCTTATCATCAGGAAGTTCTTCCTAATGTCCTAATGTTTAGATGGAATCTCTTTTCCTGACGTTTGAAGCCATTGCTCCGTCTCCTAGTTCCTGGAGCAGCAGAAAACAGGCTTGCTCCATCCTCAATATGAGATCTCTTCAAAATATTTAAACATGGCTGCTCCTTTTCATCTCCAGCTCTCCCTTTCTTCTTGAATGCAGCCATCAAGTACAGTCCCTTCTTTAGGGTTTCTCCACCCACTGGGCCAAGCCAGTGCATACATGCTCACATAAAATCATAGAGCTTGAAGGGACCACAAGCAGCATCCAGTCCAACCCCATTCTGCCATGCAGGAATACACCATCAAGGCATTCCCAGTGGATGGCCATCTAGCCTCTGTTTGAAAACCTCCAGAGAAGGAGACTCCACCACACTCCCAGGCAACATATTCCACACTGTCCAAGTGCTCTTCCTAACAAGATAGAATCTTGTTTCCTGTAGTTTGAAGCATTGCTCCATGCCACTGAGTCAGTGCACATGTACACCCATATGCAACATACCTCCATACACAAGGATCAGTGTGCATCCCTACTGAATGGCACTGTATGTCCCAGTCTGTTTCCACAACTTTTTTTTTTTTTAATGAACTAGTCCTATATACTTTTTCAGAGTTCTTTATGCATTTTCTCCTCTGCATCTAGACTTCCACCTTCTCTGTTAAAAAACCAATACAGGGAGGCCAACAACCTTAAGTGCTTCCTTGTTCGTTTGTCCTTTTGCTCTGTTGACTCAATCTGTTATCTCTTCTGACAAAGTAGGATTCCAGGCTGAGTTGATTCTCCTTTCCAGTTACATACTGTCACTTGTCTAACTGCCGGTAACGGGAAAGTAATTACAGTTGGCCCTGAGCATCTGCTAGGGTTAGGGGTGCAGGATCTTTGCAAAAGTGGAAAAACTGCAAATATCAAAATCTGTCTGTCTGTCTGTCTGTCTGTCTGTCTGTGGGAAGGAGACAGAGGCATGGTGGGAAGAGCAGGCACCCAGGGTCCAAATCAGGTCAAGAAAGGAGAGAGAAAAGGGGTGGATCATCATGGTGACCCTATACTTCCTTTCTCTCACCCATGTCCTTCCTTGGTGGGGGGAGAGGCATCAGGAGAGAGTTTGTGAGGCTGAGAAATTGGGCTGTGATCCATCCATCCTTAGCTGGCCTGGCAGCAGCTGGTGAAGGAGGACCAGATGTGGGTGTTTAAATGTCTTCATGGCCTAATCAGAGCCACCGAGAGGAGAGGTTCCTCCAGAGAAGAAGCACCTGAGCTGGGGGAAGGACTGAAGAAATTCACAGATAATCAAGTCTGTGAAAGTCAAACCTGCAAATATGGAGAGCTGGCTGTGGCGATTTTTGTGGTAAATGCTTCAGTTTGCCCCCTAAAGATGCTTAATAATACTAAGCCTGGGTCTTGAATGAGAGTACAGTTTTGATCATTTCTACCCATTCCATATCTTCGAGTCTTTTCCAACTTCTGTCAACCCCAAGGTGAACTTTTCTCTAAGGGTAAAAGAAAGAGCGACTTGCTCAAACTCACCCAGCGGGTTTCCATGCCTGAACAGCGATTCAGAACCTTGTCTTCCAGACTGCTAGTCCAACACTCAAATCGTTACACTACGCTGCCTCTCATTTCTGCTTGTACCTCTTGTCAAAACTGGAAAGAGATTTGACATTGATGTAGAAAGGATCCTCAATCAACACAGCCCCACCAACATTTTCCTAAGGTGCTACTCAACAAAGTAAGCTTTACTGGGGTGAGATACTCCCTGTACAGAGCGAGCCAGCATTGTGTAATGGTTTGAGCATTGGACTAGGACTCCAAGAGACCAGGGTACAAATCCTTATTCAGCCATGGACGCCCAGTGAGCAACCTTGGTCATGTCACACTTTAGGTATTTCTGCACTACACTGTTGTGGTGCTATTATTCCACTTTCAACCTCCTATGGAATCTTGAGTTGTTGTTTTTTTCAGTTTAGGGAGGAGCATTTGGAATTCTCAGCCAGAGAGCTCTTTGGCCTCAGGAAACTACAAACCCCAGCATTCCACGGGACGTTGAAAGTGGAATAATAGCACTATAACAGTGTAGTGTGGAAAAGGCCCTTTCTTAGCCTTAAGGGAAAGATGTGGTAAACTTCCTTCGAATACATCTTGCCAGGAAAATCCTGATAGGGACCCCGCAGGTTGGAATTGACTTCCAGACACATAACAGTAATTGCCCTGCATGTATGCTGAAAGGAAGATCATACATGAAACCACTCTCAGTCCCCCCAACTCCTTGACTACGGCTGTTCCGCGTTGAACAGAAATGTCCAGCTGCCTTCACAGGGGTATACGTGCATGCCCAAGACATCCACAGGACTCTGGTCACTGCTCAAAGCTGGACTGTTGTTTTTGTTCACTTATGGGCCACTTCATTTCTCAAATCAGCTCATCTTCATTTCGCTTTGGCAGCTGGTCTGATTTAGAAATGTTTCCCTCCTGCTCACAATCCCAATATTTTCCCAGCCATACCCATTAGGAATTGAAGGGCGTTCAGAATGGTTTTGCAAAGGGCCAATCTGATTTCTTTTCACCTCCACTGCGGTCGAGCCAGACGAGGGTGTTCTAGTTCCAATTAGCGGCTGATTTCTGTTTCTATTATTAATTGTTCGGGAGATATGCAGTGCCCCCAGCCACTGTGCGACCTCAGACACGCTGTGCGCTCACCCATCACACAAGTGTTTTTCTCTCTTTCTTTTTTTCTTTTCAGAAATGTCCTTGGGTTGTTCTTCATTTCATCAGACTGGATGGGTTCTCTTCAAATGCTTTTCTCGTTCAGAAGTTTGCTGCCATTGTTCCGTCAAACGCTCGCCTGCAGCCACTGATTTTCCTTCTCTCCCCGGATTGGGTACGTGCCAAGGAAGGGAGGGGAAAACATTTCATAGAATGCCATTCATTCTCATTAATAAAAAAAATCAGGTGCTCCTTTGTTCATTCATTTAAAAAAAAAAGTAACAGCCATTGTCCCTTTTCATTCTTTCTTTTAACTCTGTTGTCACCACTGTGGAACAATGAAGGTTTCGTCAACGATGGACACCATGGCATTTACCCACAATTCCTCCTCTTCTCAGTGTGAAATCATTCTGGCAGGATATTTTGCTGCCTGATGATCACACCCACACACTATTCTACACAAAGGCCATTTTTGTGCTAGACTGTTATAGTGCTTTCAGTCTACTTTCAACCTCCTGTGGAATTCTAGGGCTTGTAATTTACGGAGACCCAAGAGCTCTCTGGCTGAGAATTCTAAAGGCTCCTCCCTAAAGTGCAAACTCGAGGATCTCATAGGATGCTGAAAGTGGAATGATAGCACTGTAACAATCTAGTGCAGAAATGGCCAAAGAATTAAAGTGGACTGGCTCTTGAAAAATGTTCTTGCCTACTTTAGATGTGCAGGACCAGCCATGTGGAGTACACTGGTCTGTCTTCCAGCAGAGGGGCACAGATGCGGAGGAATGGAGCCATCATCATTCCCAGATTTTTCACCTGAGGTACTTGCACCCCTCTGCCCAATGGCAGGAGTGGCTCTGTGTACTGGGGTGTTGTAGAAGGAAAGAGCAGCTTCTACCCAGAATATCGCGGTCTCACACTGGGATATGCCACTTTTTCTTAGAATGCCTTCCAATAAAGCGACATATGAGGCATTCTAAAGGCCTTATCACACTATGCTGTTATAGCACTATTATTCCACTTTAACTGCCATGGCGATATCACATGGAATCATGGGATCTGCAGTTTAGGAAGAGGCATTTAGAGTTATCAGACAGAGAGTTCCAGTGCCTCACCAAACTGCAAACCCTAGAATTCCACAGGGTGCAGCCAGGTCAGTTTGAAGTGGAATAATAGCGCTATTACAGCATAGCGTGATAAGGCCCTAAGAGAGAAAAATAGAGGTTTCTTAGGAAATGTCGTCCTTCTCAATCAGTGGCCGAGACACTTCTGGAAGTTCGAGTTGTGATAGAAATGAATGACACCTCTGCTTCCCAGTCATCATGGCTTTCAACCTTTCAGTGGGCAGCTCATTACTAAATGTGTGTGCGTCTTTCACAGAGCACAGAGTTGGTCCCTTTTAAGACTACAAATGCCAGAATCCCCTAGCGAGCATCACCAATGATCATTGCTGGTTAACAGATTATGAGAGTTCTTTCTGAAAATGAAACATTTCCAAGTTGTGGCACATTGTCCCACTTCAAAGAACAGATGGATGGATGGATGGATGGATGGATGGATGGATGGATGGTGGGGAGATAACTGAGATGATTAGGGCTCACCCAATGAAGCTGTTTGTCAATAAAATCAAGACATACAAAAGGCGATTATTCACAACAACACATACATGTGTGGAATCTATTCATTTGAGAAGCTCACATGATGTCGTTGTTACAATGTTGGACTGGGATTTGGTGGATCCAGGTTCGAATCACCACCATACATCACAATTCATTAGGTGACCATGGGATGATCACTCTTTCTCAGCCCTATCTACCTCACAAGGTTGTTGTGAAGAGAAAGTAGAGTGGAAGGAAATCATGTATGTTGCCTTGAACACACTAGAAAAGGAAGAATGCAAATGTTGAGTAACAGCAGCAGGAGCAAGAAAAAAACACAAGGAATCCTTTGTCAGAAAATATGAAGATACTTTTATGAGATATTAGATTAACGTATGGGTCACATTTCTATCTATGGTTAGTATGAGCATGATGGCTAAAAGAAATTGCCAGATTCATATTAGGCATGAGAGAGAGGACATTGCAATGACCAGATCACCAGACAAGACTACGGGGACAAGAGTACAGCCACACTACACAGTTATATCAAATTAATATCATTGTAACTCTCGTGGCTCCTGGAATTTGTAGTCTGCTGGAGAGCTCTAGTGCTGTAGTTCAAGGGAGTGACGTACAATTCTTGAGCTGAGAATTCCAAATACTGCACCAGCCTACAAACCCCAGAATTACATAATATGAAGTTATGAAAACAACGATGTTATCAAGTTGCTAGAAATGTGTACAGCCAGTACATTCACACATGTAAATCCCTGGCTAGTTGTAAAGCTCTCTGAGCCAGGGACTGCTTCTCCTCTTAGTGTGTCTCACAAGATTACTGTGTAGATTAAAAGGAGGAAGGTGGATGGATTGGTGAACTCTTGAGGAAAAAAAGTATTTCCTGAGAGCTATCTCATCCTGGTAGATGCAGCCGGTTGGGGCTATCTACAAGTGCCAAAATCGTCTTGTTCCTCCCAATACACCTTAGACGGATGCACATGTGATTTTTAATAGGAGATGTCAGCCAGATGATTCATACCTGTGCTTTGTGTGGTTGGGTAAATTGCAAGACCGTTGATAAAGTTGTACCATTGTAGTCATCAGCAAAGTTTCATAATTAGGATCAAGGGGTTAACTGGATGCCTGTTGTGTTCATACGCCTCCAAAACAGCAATGGTTTTGCACCTTGCTGAGTGAATGCTGTTACCAGCTGCAGCGCGTGCGATCAAATCCAGAATTCGGCACTCAGCGAGAATAAGTGGAAAAAGTGCTCAACTCATGCTGCAACAGAGCCTTATGAGCTGAGAAAAATCAGACAATCCCAAACTCCAGTGCCTTTATTACTGGGAAAAACCTCATATTTTTTATTGGTGTCCCAGTGCTCCTTTCTCTGCAGTGTCCCCTCCTGCAAACATTGGAGGGAGAATTAGGAAACTGGAGAAAATTCACATTCTTTTTTTTAAATGCTTTTCTCCAGATCTCCCAAATTTTCTTTCCAGCCTTTATTTGTTGCAGCTTGCAAGTCTTTGGCCCTGGGATGGTTGCACTGCTGAGGACTCTGTAGTAACTGGACTTCCCATCCATCCATCCATCCATCCATGTTACAGTATAACTACGTACTGTAGTTACATAACTACATTGGAGTGTGGTTGAGTCTCCTTCTTTGGAGGTTTTTAAGCAGAGGATGGATGGCCATCTGTTGGGAATGCTTTGATGGGTGTTCCTGCATAGGAGGGGGTTGGACTCGATGGCCCCGGGGGTCTCTTCCAACTCTATGATTCTATGATTCTACATGTAGTATGTAGAATGGTGTTGTGGTTTGAGCATCAGGCTGCAACCCTGGGGACCAGGTTTTGATTCCCTGCTTAACCATGGAAACCCACTAGGTGATACTGGGCACATCACATACTCTCAGCCTCGGAAAACCCTATGATAGATTTCCATAAGTCAGAAAAGACTTGAAGGCACACAACAACAATATATATACTAATTGGCCTAAGTACCCTGATGGTACAAGGTCCTATTAGATCTAGGAAACTAAGCAGAATCAGGCCTAGTTAGTAAATGGAAGGGGGACCACTAAGAAGTATCAGGTGCTTTAGGCTATTTTGCGGATATTCCTAGTGAAAACCCTATGAAATTCATGGCATTGCCATAAGTTACCTCAGAGCTTTCCAAACGGTGTGTCATGACACGTTAGTGTGTCGTCTGCAGTGTGTAGGTGTGTTGCGCAAATGTAATGGGTGGAGGGGCTGCCTCTCCCACCACTGTGGCATGGCAGGCCCAGGTGAAGGGGCTGCCTCTGCCGGCACTCCAAGCTGAGGAAGACCCTGGTGAGGGCAGTGGCAGTGGTGATGGGTCAGGGTCCGGTGGAGAGGTTGCCTCTCCCACTGCCGCTACCACCCTGGGTGAGGGTGGGAGCAGCAGGCCTGGCTGGGTGGAGGGGCTGCCTCTCCCCCCACCACTACTTGGGGCTGAGGAAGACACCAGTGAAGGCGACAGTGGTGGATCAGGTCTGGGTAGAGGGGCCGCCTCCACTTGCTGAATTACTTCCTGAATTACTATGTTGCAAAAGGATGTGTGTCTAAAAAGTGTGCCACCAACATGAAAAGTTTGGAGAGCTCCAAGTTATCTGACGACTAGAAGGCACACTCATACACAAGCACATATATAGGTACTAGCTTCCTTTGAAACCCATGTGTCATAGCTTCATTGTATTCTGTTCAAGTCACTCACAAAGAGGCCTTAAACCTAAAAGTAAACAGAAATGGAGCCAGAGTGTTTGTGCCAGACAAGGTGCTGATAAGACGCTGTCTCTGTGACAGCAGGAATTTTCATTTTCTCTCTTTCTCGGGTGGAAGGAGAAGCAGGACTACGCCCCACTCGAACCTGTCCGTGTCACTTTGTCGCTTCTAGAGGGCTTGTAAAGTTAAGGCAGTGATTCCCAATGAGAACATTTAGGGGTACATGGGGGGAAAATTGAATATTGGCAAAAAAAGGATAAAGGACAGGGCATTCTCGGAGGCTGCCACAACTTGATGTGCTCTTGATTGCCCATGGGGTTGGCACTCCCAGAACCCTAAGGAACAGGAGAATCACTGTTCCATGTCACATCAACCTAACATAGCATCTCCACTGGAGTTTCCTGAGGCCAAAAAGCTCTCCGGCTGAGAATTCTAAATGCCCCTCCCTAAACTGCAAACCCTAGGATTCCACAGGATGTTAAAAGTGGAATAATAGCACTATAACAGCATAGTGCGGAAATGGCCAGAGGTCATTTCTGCGCCACACTGGGAATTGCTACTCAACATCTGGAGCATCACATAATTTCCCCCATAACCTAAATCTGATCATTAGTCCCAACTACAGTAGACTCACTGAATCACGGAGAATTTAGCAAATCAATACATGTGTAAATTCTGTTAATTTACTGGGTATACTTTAAGTGGGATTGGGTTTAGGCCTCTGTTGTTCTAGCTTTCCCACTTTCTCATTTTAAAAAGGCACATCTGTTGATGCATATTGCCCAATGTTTTCACTTTAATCCACTCACTTAACCATGTTTCTGCATATATTTTTTTCAATTGTGCATATTTGGCTAGTTTGCCTCTTAAAATGTGATCATTGTTTTGTGTGTTCTTCCTTTTTCTAAAGCACACTGCCAAACTTGCAAAAATCTGGCTTGTGTGTGTGTGTGATACATTTCATCCCACAATGAATCTCAGGCGATTAAAAAAAGAGGGGGGCTATTTTCATCGAGACTGTATAGCTTAAGCAAATTATTTTCTGTCCCTATGGAGAATGAATGAGATCATAGCATGCTGATGCACAGAATCTCTTTCCGCTCTGTCCTGTGGACTAATCTACCTGCCTTTTCTCCTGCTTTCCCAGTGGGAAAGAAGAATGGGAGAATATGAAGCTGCACACATCCATAAGAGGATTTCCCTAACCTCTTTTTGTTCACTCACGGATCTGTGTCTCCTAAGCTATTTAAAGAAACATGCAGAGAAGTCAGAATTGACAGATTGAAGGACTGTAGTGAAGCAGCGGGCTGCCACCAGTCACCTGTTCCTAACCTAAAATGCACCATTTACATAGGACACAAAGGTCAATCTCAACCAAGAGAATGAAAAGCAGTGATGGAGATTTGAGTCGATAGACTCGGACTCAAGTCAGACTTAAGTTGCTTCAGTGACTCGACTTGGACTCGACTTGGCAATAAATGACGCACTGACTTGACTCGACTCGAGACTTGTATCTTTTTAGTGACTGACTTGCTGTCCTTGGTTCAGTAACAGAACACATTCATCAGGAAACCTTACGGCTTTGAACAACACCTCCATCTCTTTTTGCCTACTGGTCACAGGACAATCTGTCTCAAGCACAGAGTGTGGGGCATTTCTCAGAGAGGAACAGCAAACGGGTTGGGCAACGGGCTTGAGGTCTGCTCAGCAGCCGGTCCCCACTGCAAATCAGAGGAGTCTTCTAAGTTTCATTTTTATTACAGTCAATAGACCATTAAAACAACTTGCTAAAAACATTTAAAATGATACAAATATAAATAAATATAGTGGCTCACATTCACCAGAGAAAATACAAAGTGATAATGGTAACGTACAATATAGATAAGCAAATATTTCGCTTACACAGACAAGGAAGATCTAGTTAACATAGCTAAATTTAAAAATTTTGCTACTTGAAGAGTAATCTCCTTGTCAGAACCTTGCAATAAGATGACCATTAGAGACTCTAAGGGGCGCCCCGGGAAGCGCTGTGTAATGGGGTATAATAGGTCTTCCCTAGCCCCTTGGTAGAAACTACAATGAAAGAGTACATGTGATACAGATTCAATTTCCTTATTATCACAGGGGCAGCATCTTTTGCTCAGTAGTGTTTTGTTGAATCTGCCAGTTAACAAATTTGAGGGAAGGACATTAAACCTTGCCAGGGAGAAAGCCCTTCTATATTTTGGAACTGTTAACCAGCTTAAATAAGGCATTCCACCTCTGCAAGGTAAGCATGGTAAACCCAGTGACTGAGGGGAGCAAGGTCCCCTGGCTGTCCCTTGCAGCTCCTGGTAATCAATGTCCCTCATCCTCTGCTTGACGATAGCTTTGGCCCCTTCTAAGTCTAAAGATAGCAGGTGGGATATGGATAATCCCACTGAGATGATCTTACATTCAATTGCCTTAGAGGAGTCTTCTAAAGCATTCCCTAAGAGCAAAAGACAAGACTCGCCCCCAAGAGAGCAGGGTGCATTTCTCAGAGGGGAAAGCAAATGTGTTAAGCAATGGGCTTGTGGAGGAAGGATCTTTCCTTCTAAAGCTTTTCAAGCTTTTGTAATGGGAAGTAAAAAGGATCCTATTCCTCATTTCTGAAAAAGCCTCCAGCTTCAGAAACAGGAAGTAAGAAGGATCCCGTTCCTTACTTCAGAAGCAGCAGATTCCTTATGCCCATGGACGCAAAAGTCTCCAGCTTGTGGAGTAAGAAGGATCCTATTCTCACTTCCGAAGCTGCAGATGGCAAAATCACAAATTTTGAGGCCAACTCTGCTTTAAATTGTTAAAACTGACTTTTTTCAACTCTGTCCAAAAATTATGGAATATAAATCAGGGTATAAAGTTGGCTCCCAGACTTGAGGCTTGACTTGAGACTTGACTTAAACATATCTTCAAGGACTTGAGACTTAACTTGAGACTTGAAGGTAGAGACTTGAGATTTGACTTGAGACTTGGAGCAGAAGACTTAAATACATCACTGATGAAAAGACACTAATCTCATCTACCAAAAAATGGCAACCTTCAGAAATCAGAAGGAGTTGTCTCAAGCTCCCAGGACATTCTTTAACTGACTTCAAAGCCATCATGCTTCGGCAAGAAGACCTCAAAGGGAGTGACAGCGTTTCCAAACAAGAGTTTATCACAGTTATCATTATCAAATTCGATTATGTTCAGTTAGGACTCAATCTAGCCTGAGGGCGTCTTTCTTTCTCAATGTGTTAAATTGACCAAGTGAGACAATAATATTGCAATTGTCAGAGTGTCACTTTCCTTGCTCTTGGAGTATGCATAAAAACATGGCAGAGCTTGGAAGAGTTCCGTTTTTGAGCTACAGCTCCCAGAATGCTTCAGGAATTTAGTCCCCCTCCAAACACCATTTCATCAGGCATCAGAACCTTGGACTCTGCTGTGGTGCCAGGTTTCCAGTAGGTTCCCAAAGGCCTTTGCTCGTACATGTATGCAATGAAGGAATACCTCCAGTGGCTTCAAGCCTTCTTCCATGATGTAAGTGGCAGACTGAGTAATCTTGCCCATTCTTTTCTTGACTGATGCATTTTTCTCTTCTTCTGCACTCTTTCCTCTTCCTGTTAGTGGGAGGGAACCTAATGTAAGTTATACAACTTCACAAATCAAGACACTCTCCCCACAAATGGATGGTTTTAAAATTTGCACGCTTGGGAATATGGCCATGTTGATGATAGCCGCAAGCAAATTTGAACAGAGGATCGAGGAAGGAGGGGAGAACTTTTTAAAAGCTGGGGCGTAAAAGAGATCTTCAGAAGAGAAAACAGAGGAGAAGAAAAGAAACTTTGAACGATCATGGAGAGGATTGGGAAGAGTGGGGAGAGCAAGAGAAGAAAGAAATCAGTAAGAAGAGCTGAAAGCAGAACATTAACAATTAAAGGAAGGAGTGAAAAAGAAACGGATAGTGAGGGATGAACAGAAATGAGGGGATGAGATGCCAGGTGAGTGAGCAAGTTGAGGTAAGGCGTCTAAACCCCAACAAAATGCTAAGCTGCAATTGCTATTTGCTGCAAACTCTGAATGAGTTTAATGGGTTTGCATAGTACAAAACTGAGTTCATGTTATTTGTACAAGGAGATGAATCATTTGGCTGGCAAATGTCTCCTTTGTACTATTTCTGATTACAAGGTGGGAGTTAACCAATGAACAGGGAACACCTTGGGTGGGGCAGGGAACACAACTGCCCCAAGTTATTTCATTGGGGTCTTTAGAAAAGAGATGGGACTCTTCCTCTTCAGAGCTGGCATTATGTGGCAGCGGGGAGTGTCTTACAGAGAAATTATGGAACTTCATACCAGGTTGCATGCCACCACCACCAGAACAGATCCACCAAAGTTTATTAAGTTATTTTTTGAAAATAATATCTGAGAGCTTGCCTTAAGGAGAAGCAACGTGGTTTCATGCTCAAAGAATTATGTGGTAGGTGTGCAACACCAGCTCAGTAGAGAAATGCGGCATCATGTAAGCGAATGCCCTTTGCACGTTGGGGTGCAATATGCTGTCATGTGTAGTGGTACCAGATAGATAATTCCATTTTGCAATTTCAGACTGAATATGGCTGTTCTGTATTGGACAGAAGTATCAAAATGTTTCCGCAGGGGAATTTACACCTCCATATGCCACCAACTGGATGCCAGCCAACGAATTGCGCTTACAGTTCTGCCACCATCCAGTAGTAATTATCATAATAGTTAAAATGGGGATGCTTTCCTTACACTTCTCAAAAGTAGCTAAAATAGTTACTTTTTTGTTATCCATCTGGCGTAGCTTTTCTGCTGTTCTCATTGTTGATTCATCAGTTAACATTTTGTTCAATGAGTCCATTCTAGCTGAGACTATCAAGAGGATTCATTCCATTTAGACTACAGTAACACACTTTCTCGAGGCTGCCTTTGGAGAGTGTTTGGAAACTTCAGCTGGTCCAAAGAGTTGCAGCCAGACTGATAACTGGTACAGGTTATAGACACCATGCTACGCCCTTGTTGAAACAGTTCCACTGGCTGCCAGTTTGTTTCTGCGCACAATTCAATGTGCTGGTTATGACCTATAAAGCCCCATATGGCTTAGGTCCAGGCTATTTGGCAGACTGTATCTCCCTGTATTAACCAGCCAGGGCTCTGAGATCTTCAGGAGACATCCTTCTCTCATTCCCACCATCATCACAAGCATGGTTGGTGGGGATGCAAGAGACAACATTCTCCATGGCTGCCCCTAGACTTTGGAATTTTCTTCCCAGGGAGGCCAAAATGGCCCTCCTTGTTGTCCTTCTATCAGCAAGCTAAAACCTTTTTATTCAGCAGGCTTTCAGTACAGAAAGTTTTTAAAGAATGATCTAGTGTGCGCTGTACTGTTTTTAATTATCTTTCATTCTTCTATCTTTTTATTTATTTATTTGCCTCTTTTGAGATGGTATAATTCCTTAACAGTTTAATTTCTGGCCATTTCCGCACCACATTGTTAGAGTGCTATTATTCCACTTTCGATATCCCGTGGAATCCTGGGATTTGCAGTTTAGGGAGGAACCAGAGAGGTCTTTGGCTTCAGTAAACTACAAACTCCAGAATTCCACAGGACGTTGAAAGCATTTACTGAGGCCAAAGTTTACTGAGGCCCAAGAGCTCTCTGGCTGAGAATTCTAAAGGCCCCTCCCTAAACCCCGGGATTCCATAGGAGGTTGAAAGAGGAATAATAGCACTATAACAATGTAGTGTGGAAATGGCCCTTCTATGCAAAAGACCACTCTCCTCTGTTCATTGTGAATTCGAATCTGCTGCCGCCATGTCATAGCTTTTCCTCTGTCCTAAGCTCTTGGGGGAAAAGAGAGGGCTAGCCACACAAGTACTCCCTGCCTCTACCCATGCACACCCTGGTACCTTCTTCACCCCCTTTCTTAGTGAAAGGCAGAGATATGAGCGACCCAAAGTAAAACAACTTTGACAAGTTTTGCTAAACCGGCATGGCAACTCTTCTGCAACCTTGAACTGAATGCAGATGTTCTCCATCAGAGAAAAAATGGCCAGCTGCTTCTGTAGGGGAACATACCGATAAGACATGCACAAGAATCCAGCAGATGTAACCATCCCTACGGCTGGTACTCCTTCAGTTCAGCTGAGGAAGTAGGTCATAATTCACAAAAGCTCAAACTAAATCAAATTATCCAGTCCTCTTGCCCTCTTTTTAGTGCTGAAACAAAACAGCAAAGCTGTCTCTTTACAAACTCCTACTTCCCAAGGCAGAATGAAATCTGATGAATGTATGTATGGTTCAAAGGCTATTTCTCTCCCCTCTCTGTTGAAGGCAACACTGTACAAGTATTATTTTCTGCACAGAAAATGTTGTTTTATCTGAAAACCAACCACGTGCAATTCTTGCGCAGAATAAATCCCCAATTTTATGCACAGGAAACAAGATTTTCAGTGATGAAAATAATATTTCTGCATCAAGGTATTATTTTCTATACAGAAAATGCTGTTTTCTGCACAGAAATTACTTTTTGCACAAAACAGCCCCATGCAAATTTTGCGCAGAGTAAGTTCTGAACCCTCAAAATCATGTTTTTCAGACATTTTTTTTGTTTGTGTGTGGGGGGAATATTTTTCAATCCATCTTTAATAGCCAGTAGGTATCCTTTCTCATGAGATGACGTCTTTTCTTTTTGGTCTTTCTGGAACCAAGAAGAGAAATGGCTGTAGTTTCATCTTTCCTTTAGTACAAGAAGCAACTTCCAGTACTCTTGGGTTTTCTTAAAAAACAAAAACACAACCAACAACCACACAGCAAAACCTTACTTGGTGTTTATGACTAGATTTGTTTTGTAGCCATATGCGGAAGAGCTGCCAAACTCAAAACAATAATATATGCCATGATTACATCTCCAGTGTAAAATGCAGGGAAATATAGACCATAAAAATATAATCTTACTTCACAAGAATTAAAAGAGAAGATAGACTTGATGATAATCTAAATTTGCTTAAACTTCAAGACCTTGTTTTCTCTCTCATTCACTTTTGTCCTCTCTCTTTCTATAGATTAGAGTCCCACTCCAAGCAGATCTCTGCCCTTGCACATATAATCGGAGCTCGGAAAAGTTAAGCCGACGTGGGGGCCTCCATTCCCTTGGGTGCTGCATATGGCTTTCAAAGGGCTAGAATCTCTCCCCCCCCCCGATTTCCCTGATTTCTTCTGGTCTTGGAATGTGGAGGTGTCATACTGGGGGTTCATGCCAGCCCCCCAAGGTTGACTCTTATCCTTGGAAAAGGCTGGTAATTCCTCCGGCGTTATTAATTATGCTGCCACCACCCGCTGAATTCTGAATATCTGAGCAGTACAGTGGGAGTCTGCTCAGTGGATTACCAATCTCTAAGTTTAAGGACCTTTCCTTCCCTCTCACCTCCCCCCTTCTGAGTGAGAGAAGTCCTATCTAGCGTGTGCCAAAAGACTGGCGTGGGAATGGAGGGAAACAGAGGTTTTACAGAAAGTATTTATTCAAGGCATGGAAATGAACAAGACAATAATACACATGAGAGGCTCCCCCCTCCCAGGTACGCTTAAGTTACAAGTAGTTACAAAAACAGATATAAAAGCACAGATACATTCTTAAGATCAGCCAGCCTCCAAAATAATAAACAGCCCTAACGCGGCTAACTACTTTATTCTAGTACTCACAGATGTTCATAGGCTTAGATGTTCTAAGAGAGAGAGAGGGGGGCCAGGAGGCACGGCATGCCTGCCTGCCTACGACTGGCCAGATCTCATCTCTCGGAGATTCCTTTGTTCTCTCTCTTTGTTCTTCTCTCGGCCACGTGGCCTCCCAGAAGTTTTATATAACTTCTCCCAAGAAGCATCTCGAAGCATCCCGAAGATGCCCACCTCTTCCCTTGTGGTTGGTCAGTTCTCACCCTGTGACTTGTGATGTTGACCCACACTAAAATGTAATCTAATCCCAAGACCTCATTAACCCTTGGTTAACTTAAGAGGGAAGTATCCCCCTTTTTGCTAAGCTTAGATAATGGAAAGCCCCATTATCACAGGAGGAGGTGAGCATTTGGGGAGGAAGATTCTGGTTAGGGAACGCTCCCTGGAGCCACCTCATTCAGTGGAAGCCTTGTCTCCCAGGATTTAGTGAACTATATGTATGACCCAAGGTAGAGGTCATGACTCAAGAGGAAAATAGATGTCTCTATGGAGTTGCTGCCGCTGCTGGAGAATTCAGCCCCTGGGGGTTCTCAGCCCTGGGCCACGGCACCTGGGACTTGCTTTCTCACAAATCATGTCCTTTCCCACTGAGCTGTAGCTGAGGGATGTAAATCCCCTTTTGTCTCTTCTTCTTTGAGTGCAAGAACAATAAACCACAATTATTCTTCTCCTTGCTTGAGAGGCAGTGAGATATTTTCTGTCAGTCTCAGGAGAGTTCTCACATTTGCAAGAAGGGTTTTTTTTTTAAAGCACAAATCGCATACATTGCACCAGCTGTGTATGTTGTACAAATTGCAGTAGCTAAACTACAATAGTTACTGCACAGACTTTTGAAAATCTGAAGCTTCAGATGGATGCTTTGCCCCATTTGGATCAATCCACCAGTCCTTCTGAGCTTGTTAGCCAGCATCCTGTGGATGGCTTAGGTATGCATAAATGCAGCTTGGTTGTTGTTTTTGTTGCATACTGTCAAGTCATTTGCAACTTACGGGTGCCCTAAGTTGATCCAATTATGAGGTTTTCTTGGCAAGATTTGTTCTGAGGGGGTTTACCTTTGTCTTTGTCTGAGACTGGGGGAGTGTGACTTGCCCAAGTGGGTTCCCATGGCTGAGTAGGGATTTAAACGCTGGTCTCCAGAGTCCTGATCCAATGCTCAAGCCACTACACTAAGTCACATTGTGGATAGAGTGCAGATGGCTGTTCACTTGCCCTTATGCTCCATCCAAAAGCTTCCTGGCAGCTCTCAAGCTCCAGAAAGGACAACTTCTGGTATTACTTAATGGAGGAGAACTGCAAGAAGGGAGGTGTAATATAGGCCATAAGAACCTCATTTCTCTGAGTTCCTGGGAAAAGGAAAAGGTAGGTGCACTCTCATTTCAGTGCACCCTCATTTCTTCCCGCCACCCCACAACCAACTTTATAGGACATCAGAGCATGGGTGAATGACATTTGCATCAGGTTTGGGTGGGGAGATCAGAGCAAGAGAGCTTAAGTAGATAGTGTAAAATACTGCCCAAAATTTCTCCACGTCTTCTTCCAGTGCAGGAGGGGAGGGGCCTGATGGGGTGGTTAAATCCCCAAAAGGCTTGTTTCCATAGATCAGGACAGAATGAGTTATTTAGTGAGATTTCTTCTTGTTCTGTCCTTACGATAGCCCTTTCCGAAACATACAGTCCTTTTTTCCCTGCACCTGTACAAGGAACAGAGCATTCCCTGATTGGTTGGACCCATCTGGAAAGACTTCAAGTACTCTGAGGTGGTTACAGAGCCAAAGAAAGCAAACCGCAGTCCCCAGCAGGTTGCGCATGAATATGTATATGCAGCTTTTCCAGAGCTTGACTCTGGATAAGAGGCAACTAAGGGACTGTCTAGTCTGGATCGTATAAGGGACCTACAACTAATCAGAATTTCTTTATTTTCTCCCTGATTCTCTTTTCTTTTTCCAAATGAGACATTTTAGAGTCAGTTATTTGATTAAACCCATGCCAGTTTCCCTACGAAATTCTTTCACTGGGCTGCAATTTCAAGTTAATCCAACTGCAGCTCTGGAAGGATGCTAGTGTCACCGGAAAGATATTACAGTCATCCCTCCACATTTGCTAGTGTTAGAGGTGCAGGACTCCCACAAAAGCGGGAAAATAGGAGACGTCAGCATATGTGTGTGTGTTTCTGTGAGAAGGGGGCCGAGGCGTGGTGGGAAAAACGGGCACTCAGGGTCCAACCAATGTCAGGGAAAGGAGAAGGAGGAGATGGGGTTGGCATGGTGGCTCTGTACCTCCTCTCTCGTGCCCATCTCTTTCCTTGGGTGAGGGGTGTCAAGGTTGTTGCCGGGCAGGCAAGGGTTTCCTATGAGTGGACGGCAGAGAGAAGAGGCGGTGTGGCCAGACAGCCAGGTGCAAGGCCAGCAGGATTGTTATGGCTATGTCTTGTGTATTAGGGAAGGCCACACACCAGAGCACTGATTGGGTCACCCTACATGTTTCAGGGTGACAAGGCAGCATAAAAAGGCTGGTGTTTGCCTTGACCAGCTGCCAGTTAGCATGCCCTAGCTGGACCTGCCATGCCATTGGCAGTATACTGTTTGTAAGGAGAGATGCTGTCCGATTTTCCTCCATTATCTTCTGTTTTTCCTCTTTGTTTAGTTGCTGGCAAGCTAGCATGTTTTTGCTAGGTCTTATCTTAGCGTGCGTCAATAAATCAGTACTCTAAGCCGAACTAATGAGCCTCTGGGATTTTTTCTGCTTCACTGGGACTCTCTGCTGCAGCAAAGCCTTGCTTCACAGATAGTACTCTGCTCATGCTCAGAGGAGACAAATCCTGCCAAGCCTGAGAAGGGGAGGCATTGAGAGAGGGTTTGTGGTGCTGAGAAATTGGGCTGTGATCCCTCCTTAGCTAGCCAGACTGTGGCTGGTGGAGAAGGGCCAGAGGTGGGTTTTTAATAGGCTGCGTGGCCTGATTAGAGCCACCAAGAAGGAAAGTTCCCCGAGAAAAGAAGTGCCTGAAGTGGGGGGGGGCGGGGTTGGAGAAACTCACAAATAACCAAATCCATGAAAGTTAAAGCCTCAAATGTGGAAGGCTGACTTTATTCACTACCTGCTAAACCAGAGGTTCTCAACCTGTGGGTCCCCAGATGTTCGTGGATTTCAGCTCCCAGAAGCCCCAGCCACTATGGTCAATTCTCAGGGCTTCTGGGATCTCAAGTCCATGAACATCTGGGGACCCATAGGTTGAGAACTACTGTGCTAAACTATCCTTTATATAGCAATCCAAGAATTTCTTTTTCTTTTTGAAACCCTTGCTGGCTCACAGAAACGGGAACTCGCTTGTTGAATTGGGTCTTTTCCTTTTGACCATTACCAATGGCTATATAACACAAAAAGTGCCTCTTTTTGCTTTGGCTGCAAAAAAAGATTGGAACGAGAGAGTTCAATAAAATTGTCCCAAATTTTCTTGGCAACTCAGAGTTCTAATTGGATTCTCCCTGTTGGTAATTTCGAAATTCTCTTCTATTATTGAGTTTTTGAAATGCTCTTCTATTATCTTCCATTACAATATTTAGTACTGTGTGTAATATCATGGTGCTGCCTTTTGCACACTGTGTGTGCTTTTTGTGTTTGTAACACATTTGTCATGGCTTATGGTTTGTTGAATAAGCTCATTGATGATAGATCATTATCAGTGTCCCTCTCCCAGCCTCTTAATGTGGGGAAAAAACTGATTGGAAACATGAAAATGCTGCTCCATTCAATTTTTATAGGATGGATTTTCGGTCTCCACCTCTCCGGTGTTCCCAAGTTACAGTATGGTGACACAAGGACTGGAATCCAGTTGGTATCTCATGCATGTGTAAATTCCCCTATGGAAGAGAATGGACATTTTTCTCCAATGTGGAACATCTACGTTTAGTTCAAGGATATGGAAACAGAGTTGTGTACGTGGTGACACTATGATACCAATGAGATTCTAGGGCACATCAATAGGAGCCTAATATCTAGGTCAAGGGAAGTAATAGCACCACTCTGTCCTGCTTTGGTCAGACCCACCTGGAGTACTGCATCCAATTCTGGGCACCACAATTCAAGAGGGATATTGACAAGTTGGAACACGTCCAGAGGAGGAAGACCAAAATGGTAGAAGACCTGGAAAACATGCCCTATGAAGAGAGGCGTAGGGAGCTGGGGATGTTTAGCCTGAAGAAGAGAAGGTTAAAAGGCAACATGATATCCATGTTTAAATATTTGAAGGGATATCATCTGGAGGATGGAACAAGCCTGTTTTCTGCTGCTCCAGAGACTAGGACATGAAGCAACGGATTCAAATTTCAGGGGAAAAGATTCCACCTAAACATTAGGAAGAACTTGCTGATGGTAAGAGCAAGTGAACAGTGGAATACGCTGCCTCAGAAAGTGGTGGAGTCTCCTTCTTTTGAAGTTTTTAAACAGAGGCTGGCTGGCCATCTGTTGGGAATGCTCGGATTGTGCCTTCCTGCATGGCAGAATGGGGTTGCACTGGATGGCACTTGTGGTCTCTTCAATATCTATGACTCTATGTGCAACTCTTCCAGGGTATTCCATACAGCTTCCATCTCTTTTTGCCTAGTGGTCATGTGACAATCCGTCTCAAGCCCAAAGCATGGGTGCATTTCTCTGACTGGAACGGTAAATGTGTTAGGGAAGGAGCTTGAGGCAGCTTGAGGTCTGCTCAGCAGCCTGTCTCCACTGCATATTATAGGAGCTTTCTAAAACTTTTCCTAAGGGTTTCTACCCTTAGGAACTTACCCCTAAAGCACAGGGTGCATTTCTCAGAGGGGAACAGCAAATGTATTAGACAATGGACTTGAGGAGGAAGGATCTTTCCTTCTAAAGCTTTTGAAGCTTCAGTAATGGGGAATAAGAAGGATACTATTTCCCACTTCCAAAAAGGCTTCCAGCTTTGTAAATGGGAAGTAAGAAGGATCCTATTCCCTGCTTCAGAAGCTGCAGACTTTTTTATGCCCGTTGATGCAAAAGCCTCCAGCTTCTGGGGAGTAAGAAGGATCCTATTCTCCGCTTCCAAAGTTGCAGACCCTTGTATACTTACTGACCTCCTACCCCACCACCACCTCCTCTTTTTTTTCTGTTAAAGTAGGCTCCGAGACTTGACCTGAAAGTATCTTGCAAGAACTTGAGACTTGAAGAGAGAGACTTGAGACTTTGCATAAAAGATGTAAATATATCACTGTCACCCAAACATAAAACACCAGGAGGAGAGGTATATAATGGGACGTTGGACACAGATCCCAGGAATAGATTTCCCAAGGAACATGAGAGAACTCCCAACTTTAAAGGTAGGTAATGCCCAGCATTGACTCTTGCTCTCAAAAAAAGTTGGGGAGCTCATTAAGCTACTTTTCCTTCTTTCTCTCTTTTTTCCTCTCTCTCTCTTTTTTTTTTTTGCACAAAGTGATGATTTATTCATAGGCATATTTTTCATCAATATTTATTCGAAAGGCTTGTTTATGCTCCTGGTAATAACCACGGATGCCTGGCAGTTAGATTTATTTCACTGCCAACCATGTAGCTGTTCCTTCCCCAGCGCGCAAACCAGCGGATTCGTCAGGAAAAAGGAAGGAGGTGCGGCATTTAAACTGTTGTATTTGAGAAGTCAAGGTCATGATGCTCCTGATGAAGTTGCTAAGAGACTTCTGAAGGTAGCAGGCGCCTGTGTTTTCTTCCTAATAAATGCTGCTTGAGGTCTGCGAGCACGTACATGTGCATGGGCACCACTGCAAAGCTCACTCTCTACTCCCCCAACACACACACACACACACACACATACGCACACCTTTCCAAATCCAAAGCTGGTTTAAAACACCGACAGCCAACGACGCCATTCTACCATCTGTGCCTTGGCTTGCTTTTTGCTGGAGTGCTGCCTTGGTTGTGAAGGCAGGTTACATATCCTGAGTTCTAAAGAAGTTTTTTTTTAAAAAGCATTGAAACTTCTGTATACTGTATGCTACCTACACTATAGAGCTGAAAGTCATTTCCTCCCAACATTTTTTCTTCTCTTAACGATCTGATAAATATTTTGCCTTTGCATTGGGGTAGGATGGGCAGAATAAAGAAAAATTTTAGGGGGGGAAAGTCCTCCTTCCACATTTGTGGGTTTGACCTTTGTGAATTTGATTATTGGCAACGCACGTGCTTGCCTTCCTCACCCCTATTCTCTTCCTCCCATTCCTTTGCATTTCTCACCCCAGGCTTGCAAGGCTTGTGTTTGAAATGGAAGTTTGTTTGTTTGTTTCCTTTTGGGTGAGCAAAGCCCTACCACCACTGCTGGAGGTGTTTCCTTTCTGCCACATGGCTGCACATTCTGCTGTGTAATGGCTGCTGATTGGTCGGTGCTCTTTTTACTCCTACCCCTCCCCTCTGGGAGGAATTTCCTTTCTCAAGATGGTGACCAGAAGTAGATAGACCACCAGAACTCAGTGCTCTCATCTTTTTCATCTGAGGGGAAAGTACCAGTAATCCCTTGTCTTTTTTCTCCCCCCCCCAGGATCAGGACCAGAGACAAGGGAATAGGAAGGGACACTTTTTGGAGAGGAATTGCACTGGGGAGAGTTATTTGATTCCCCCTCCCCCGACTTTCTAAAGCATTCTGCATCCTGAACTCTTGCGAATATGGAGGAGCCACTGTAGTCAAAAAACAGGTTTCTCAAAAAGTTGATGAGGAGGATCCTAAATGAGTGAGAATCTTCGAAGTATAGAACTTAGGACCCATTTAGATGGTGCATTAAAGCATTGTAATTCGACCTGAACTGCCACGCCTGCATCCTATGGAATCCTGGAATCACCAGCTTAGGGATGCACATTTAGAATTCCCAGGCAGAGAGGTCTAGCACCGCAGGAAACTACAAACCCCAGGATGCCACAAGATGTAACCAAGGCACTTGACGTAGACTAACAGTGCTATGATTGTATAGTGTCAATGGGCCCAGAAATGTGCAGGAAACAACATTTCTATGCAGAAAAATAAGATTTGTCTGCAGAAAATAAGTTTCTTGCACAGAAAGCAGCATTTTGTACACAAAACCAATATAACCTTTCTGTGCAGAAAGCTGTCTTTGCCTGTCCCTGCTCTTTTTACTGAAGGCCTTGGGGTCGGACTGTCAGAGGGCTGATACAAATATCCACCCTTTTGGAAATGTACAAAATGCCACATTTCCATTCTTTTCTTTTGCAGTTGTATTGGATGAATACGTGTGGTTAAATGTAGTATTTTCATCAGACAGTTGGTTTCCTTCCTCTATTTTATTTTGTTTTTCTTTCTTTCCTTTCTCCTTTCAATTCTGGCTTTCTCAAACTGCCACCGATGATGCCATTTATGTATTTCATAGGAGAGCTATTTCTAGACTCGAAACCTCTGCCTCAATAGGCAGTTGTTCGTTGTGATTTCTATATATTTTATCTCTGCAGAGCCTGAGGGGGCAAAACGCTAGTCATGTTGAAATAGTCATTAGCATGTCTGCTAGATAAACAGGTAGGCAAATGGCTCATAGTTCATCTGTTACATCTGTGTGTCAGACGGGCTTCTCACAGCAGCTGAGATCCTAGGGTTGCCCTGAGTCGAACTTGAAGGCACACAAGAGCCACCACAAGCCCAACACCACTTTGCTAGTGAATTACAACACTGCACAACCAAAAGGGCAACACAGTGCACATAGGCACCTGCACGGACAACGCATAAGCACGTGCAAGGTGCATCCATGCACAATGGTGTCACATGGGCAGCTCCACTTCTGCAACCTTGCACTGAACATTGCTTGCCCACTTTGGACAGAACTTGGGATGTTGTGCGTGCAGACACTAATGGGATTGTAGCCGTTATCGTGAGGGCTTGTGTCTTGAGGCATTTTTATGCACAACCCCAATGCGTCTTGAAGCCCCTTAGGCCCTCCAGAGATTTGGGCCAGACTCCCTGTTTGAAAATCATTTCCCAAAGGTGCCACTTCTAGCAAAGCTCTGTTCTCAGCAGCACAGAAGAAGGGAGAGTGCCACCTAGTGGTCTCTCTTGAGCGGGAGCAGATCCGTCTTTTTGTCTCTGATATATGTGTGAGATTTTCCGCCTGCTGCTTTTGCCAATACAATCACGGTGTAGCGGTTTTCTGACTCATTGCTTTGTGGGCTGCTCGGAGATACTTTGGAATACAAAAGCCAAAAGATGGGCCGTGAAGGTATATCACTGCCATTCTTCCCTAATGAGTCTGCGTTTGTGGCACATAAAAGAGAGAAACACACACACACACACACACTATCAAAAGATGAAACTCTTGAGAGCTGATATCAATACAGAATGAAAGCACCAAGCAGGGTTTCCCAGATGTACCAAAACTATTAGATAGGGAAGCAAGGAGGTAAATCTTTTCAAATGGAAAGGAAGAGTCCTTGAACACAGTGAACTATCATTTTGCATCTGTGCTCAACAAAAAGCTTGGCCGTGTGAGGTCTGTACCTTGGAAGGTTTCCAGGGCTGCTTCAACTTTTCTTTTGAACTGCTCCAGGTAGACATGTGGTCCATACAGAATGGACTATGCATATGCACCACTTTTGTGTTAAGAGAACCGCGGTATCCTTCCTTAAATTGTAATGGAGGTTTAAGTGGCCTTTTTTCATAGACCCGATGGTTTGCTAATAGTGATGATTCACTGATGCTTCCCCAATGGGGGTTAATGGGTGGAAGATGTTTCTTCTATGGCTCGGTATGCTTAATGGCTGTTCCCAGCCAAGATAGTCCAGTCAGTTGAAGTGGGACAGGACTCCTATGGTGGCACTATCTCGGTGTGTGTGCATCTGTGTGTGTAGGAGAGAGATGGAGAACAATTTGTGAGGGATGCAGTGAAGCACATTGGCATTGGAGACTTGGTTGCTGTTGTTGTGTGCCTTCATAGAATCATAGAGTTGGAAGAGACCACCATGGCCATCGAGTTCAACTCCCTGTCATCCAGGAACAAACACTGAAAGCACCCCCAGCAAATGGCCGTCAAACCTGTGCTTAAAAACCTCCAAAGCAAGTGACTTCACCACACTCAGAGGCAGTGTATTCCACTGTCAGATGGCTTTGACTGTCAGGAAGTCCGTCTTGATGTTTAGGTGAAATCTCTGTTCCTGTAGTTTGAATCCATTGCTCCATGTCCTAGTTTCTGTAGCAGCAGAAAACAAGCTTGCTCCATCTTCAACATGGCATCCCTTCAAATATTTAAACATGGCTATCATGCCTCCTCTTAACCTTCTTTTTGTCAAGCTAAACATACCTAGCTCCCTAAGCCTTTCCTCCTAGGGCATGGCTTCCAGACCCTTCAACCTTTTGGTCACCCCCCTCTGGACATGTTCCAGCTTGTCAATATTTCAGACTTATGGTGACCCTAAGGCAAACCTATCACAGGGTTTTCTGGGGCTGAGAGTGTGTGGGAATTGAAATCTAGTCTCCAGAGTCATAGTCCAACATTCAAAGCATTACATCACACTGGTTTTCCTATACCTGTGAAACTGATCAGATACAAAAGTGAATGGTTAATTTTAGTAACTTGCATAAAAGAGTCTCCACGGCTTCCTTATGCAAGGATACACAGACAGAGCTCTGCCATTACCCCACTATCACCCCACCAGTTTCAACATCTCAGTTCCTTCTCCATTCCATAGAATTACATAAGTATAAAGTGTTACATTAAGGTATATTTCAACAGGACCTCTGTCTTAGTCTGTAAATAAGTGCTGAGCCCCACTCCTCCGCTGTTTGTCCTGGACCAAGGACTTCAGGAAAAGGTGCAGTATTACCCCAGCTACAACCCCTTCAATATTCCCCTACCCAGTTTCCTCTCTTTTGCTTCTTAATGAGTGTGTGAGTGATTGCATTGGTGTGAGACTTTCATTCAATAAAATCATTTTATTGGACATCTTCATTTGGTTTTTGGCTTGGCCTGACCCTGTAAAAACTGGGTAAAAAGACCCTGCTAAGTTACCTCTCGCATTGCTATTGCTCGTGCTCTGGCTAGTTTCCAATCCCCATCACGTGGAGCACAGTGAGGTGTCCCCCAAGGGACCCCAGAAATCAGGGTAACACCGCCCCCCCACACACACACTTCAAGCTCTACCATTGCTTATGGAACTAGGTTATGTTTAGCTTGATGAAAAGAAGGTTAAGAGACATGATAGCCATGCTTAAATATTTGAAGGGATGTCTTACGGAGGATGGAGCAAGCACGTTTTCTGCTGCTCCAGAGAGTAGCAGAAGTAATGGATTTAAGCTAGATGAGAAAAGATTTCATCTAAACCTTACGAAGAACTTCTTGATGGTAAAAACTGTTTGACAGTGGAATATGCTGCCTCGAAATGTGATGGAGTCTCCTTCTTTGGAGCTTTTTAAACAGAGGCTGGATGGCCATTTGCTGGGGATGCTTTGGGTATGTGTTCCTGCATGGCAGGGGATTGGACTGGATGGCCCTTGTTGTCTCTTCCAACTCCAGCGTTCTAAGATTCTATGAATCTGTGATTGATCTTCTCTAAGAATACCCAGCACCCTAAGTCGCTCCTCACAAGGCTTGGTTTCCAGACCTTTGATTATCTTGGTCTCACTTCTCTCGACATGCCCCAGGTTGTCAAAATCTTGCTTGAACTATGGAGCCCGACCAAGTGAGGTCTGACCAAAGCAAAATATACCGCCTTGACTACTTCCTTTGATTTTGGAGATCTCCATGAGATTTCTCACTTTCCTTGGAAGAGCAAGACGAAGAGACCCTCTTTTTTCCTACATGTTTTCCATAATCTGTGTGAAAAGATCTGCCTAGATTTAGGACTTCATTTGGGCCATCTCCTTGAAGCAGATTTGTGGACAGTGAGCAAAGAAGAGACCAAACCACCAGGGCAAAATATAATTTATAGGTGTTTAATGGATGCAGCAGGTATTTTATTGCAATGAAAGCCCACTTCCTGACTTTACTGTGATGGGCCCTCGGGTCACAGAGTGAACACCCTTGGAAGTACTTATGTCCCCTAGCATGTGTGTGCTTAATCCCCATCCAAGGGATAGGTCAATAGCTTGGTTGAAAGCAGAGCTTCATGTAGGTTGTCTCATAAAGCTGGGCAAAGGAATTTTCCAGTGCGCAGAAGCAAGTTAGACAAAAAGAATGGTACTTCAGAAGTGCAAGTTTTCCTACTTTTCAGAAGTACTTGAAGCCAAGTGGGCCATAGCAAAATTCCTCTGTCTTCCAGCTGGGGTGAAATGTGCAAGTATGTGATCTGATTAGGTTCTTATGTTCTATTACCTGTTGGAATACCAAGCTGGGATGGATAATCAGGTATGGGTTTGTATCAAGGTAAATAACTCCTTTACACCCCTCTTGAGCTGTACGATAATCTTTTTAATCATACAAATATTCAATACAATCTCCTCTGATGTCAAATGTCACACACTACAATGTCTGGCCAAAACTGGTGCCTTTACCCTTTGCAAAGCAAAGCAGACAAAGTTGGCAAGCACAGAAGGACTGACTGATGGCTGAAAAACATGCAAACAATCCATGTGATATTTCTGATTTTCAAAAGTCCATGCAGGGAGGCAGCACCAATTGCAATTTTGTGGAATTGCTCTTTTGAGCAATTTGCACAAAAATCATTTATGCAAATACAACAACTCTCACCAAAAAAGGCACAAAATGCTCCTTCATCTCTCAGGTGAAGAGAAAGATTATACACTTGCTCATTCTCATGGATGAGAATGAGACAAGCAAGCATTTACAGCCACATTGTACATATTGTACATGTTCTCCAAAGAATTATGTGAACTGGTATCTTTAGCGCTTAGCATTTAGCTTTAGCTTTAGCATTTTTCCACCCTCAAATGATCTCAGGATGCTTTTTGCTAATATTTTGGAAATAGCACAGGAAACCCACATTGCATGGGTCATTTTCCTTGACCTTGCTCCAAATGGACTTTGAGGATGCCATGTTGCAAAAGAAATTTCCTATGTGATAACATTTGAAGCCAAGTCAGAGAAAGGGCACTATTTCCCTTTCTCACTCTGTCACGGGGCTTAGAAATGTTACTTTTTGAAGTATAACTCCTAGATAACCCAACCAGCAGCCACACTGGGAAAATAACTGTTCTCAGCCCTGCTCTGGCATCCCATTTCTATGCCCCAAATTACCAAAAGGGGTATTCTCATTTGAATAAGTATCCCAACGAATAAGTACTTAAATATACAGTTTGGCACGGTGTTTCTCTCAAAGCACACATTGTCTTTATAAAAAAATCTCTTCAAAGATAAATATAGATAAGAGCACGTACAGAGACAAAAGTAAAAATGGTTTGGCAAATGCAGTTAAACTAGCTATAGAATTTAAAAAATATATATTTAAAACAAGCTCACCAAAAGACAAAAGGTAAAAATCAATGGAATGGCATGTTACTAAAAATCCAGCCATTTCCTAAAGCCTTGTCAGAATGTAAATTTTCAACTGCTGATAGGAGAATATGGAGGGACCCTCTTCAGGGAGGGCGTTTCAAAGCTTGGGAGCAGCCACTAAAAAGACCCTGTAGTCTTGCCTGTGAATATGGTAGAAATGAAAGAAGGCTTTGATTGAAAGGTCTGAGAGTTCAGGCAGGTTTGTATATGGAAGTACAGTCCTTTGGAAAGCCTGGATCCCACGGCACCTAGGGCATTATACGATGCTTGTGTGCATTTCTCAAAGAGGCACATTTTGAGCGGTACATAATTATTTCCATACAACATGAAAAGGCATTTTTGAAAAAAGAATAGAAACTGCCACTTGAGATGGGTACACTTTTACTAACAGTCTGTTACCAGGCTGTACGCCCCCACATTTTGATATGGTCTAATTGGCAAAATATATTAATTGGCAGATGTGTTGGCATAAAATATAAATTATACTTATGGCTGGCAAGGCCATGTGGAAGAAAGGGACACTGGCTGGAACTGGTCAGAGGTGACCTCCGCACGGGCAGGTCAAAAGTTCTCTGAAATTATGCCAGATAAACAACAAAAGATATATAATACAGGTACTGGACTATGGTGGGGGACTTTTATTGAAAACAAAAGTGCTGATATAGTTTCTCAAAGACTGAAAGGGAAATCAGATGATGAAATTCAGAAAGAATGGTAAATTGTGGGGGATGGCTGGGTGAAGTTTGATAGAAGTTTATAATTCATGGTATTTTGTGGAAAAATTAACTGAGATGATTATGGTTGATATCATGAAGCGGAAATATGGAAAATGAAATGCAATGAACCTACATACTAAATGCTTGGAAAATGCAGTACAATGTTATAACTACTTAAGAGATACTGAAAATGAAATCTAGATCAGTCTGGAAGAATCAAGAAACAGTTCATGTGAAATAGCAATAACAATTGTTTGTTTTTATTTGTGAAATTTCAATAAAATGATTAAAAAAAAGTTATCTGAAATTAGCCAAGAAAGCCTGACTTAATGGCTCTGAGCTAATCCTATCAACTGCCAACATCAGAAAACAATAAGGTGCCCAGGAGCCCTACAGTGTGCATATCCTACTTCAGATAGCCCAGAAACGCCCCCTCAACCAAGACATTGAAACCAATCGGTCCATTCCAGACCCCATTGTCCACAACAGGTTCCCTTTTGTCTTGCATCTGGAACTTTCACTGCCACAGGTTATTTTCAGGGTACAAATACCCCAATTTCAGGATGCCCAGTGCAGTCTCTTGGAGGTCTGCCCATCACCCTGTCTGTCTGACTCCTGAACAAGAACTGTCCTTAGGTCCTACCTAAGCCAAAACACATTTCTGCTCTTCACTACCCTTCTGGACTGGTGATTATAAATCCTCCCAAATCCCTTAGCCTCTCTGTAATTTTCCTCCCTTTCTCTTTCAGTTAGCTCTTGTGTGAATGCTTGATTGTGTGTATCGTGTGTGTATGCATGAGTTAATTCACCCCGCTAGAAACACATTTTTAGCTTACCATTTAATCATTGTCTGGCTTTTGTTTGGCCTGACCCTGTAAAGTTGGGTGAAAGATCCTGCTGGGTTACCCTGCCCCTCGTTTTGCTATAACCAGTACTCCGCTAATTTCCCCAGTCTGAGCATTTTTGGAGCAAATCAAGATGTCCCCCAAGAGACCCGCAGAAGTCAGGGTAACAAATCTTACAAAGCATGGGTTGCACAAATACATTTTTTTTAAAAAAATCGCTTAATTTATTTTTCCCTGTCGCTGGTTGTCTGATGATGTTGATTCTTTAGCATTCAGAAGAAGAGGTGGGAAACATCATGCTGCTGAAATGGGGAGGACCGAGTAGCACAGCAGCAGCATCAAATGCACATTTGCAAATTGCTGACAAACTCGATTCTGTCAGCAGCCTGACGATCTTACTTAGAGCCATTGATCTCTCTCGCTGGCAACAGCAGCAGCTCTTCAAAAATTTATATGTTATGCTCCTAAAGTTGCAAAATTCATTCTTCTGCTGCCAGGGGTTAGATGGCTGTGTTAGATATGGAAATGTCAGCAAGTGGTTCTGAAATCGCTTGCTGTTGAAGCACTGGATGCTGAGGAATTGTCTGAGAGATGCCCAGGTTTGGTACTGCAAGTACTTTCTTCGCTCTCCTAGAGTAGTAATACTACAGAGAGACAGCGTGGTTCTGCTCCTCAGAAAAAGCACTGCTACATAATGGGGATGGAAATCTTTGCTTCTTCCATTCTCACATTCCAGAGTGAAAAATGTCAAGAGGTTTTCTCGACACACAATTGTGGCCAGTGACTTTCATGTGAAAGGTGCTGTTCATCTGGTCCAGGTTTAATTACAGACTAGCTTATTTACCTGGCGTTGCCCAGGATTTTATTTTATTTTCTTATAGGTAATGCTTGTTAGAAAGATTTGAGATTGTGTGTCTCTAATTCCCCAAACTGCCTTGTCCAGTACCTGTAACTTTTCTCCATATTCACAGTTGTTAACATACAGAGGTTTGGTTTCTGAGGGAATACACTGCCCTCCTCCTTGCTGCTACGCCTCATTTCCATAGCAACCGGCCAGGCCCGAACTCTCTGGCTGAGAATTCTGAAGGCTCTGCCCTAAACTGCCAACCCCAAGTTTCCACAGAATCTTCACAGTCAGCCACTCATATGAAGTCTTCTCACCTGACAGAGCCAATCATATGAGGTCTTCGCCTGCCTGACACAGACAAACTCACAAACTTTGACTTTTATATATTAGATTTAAAGCATCTGTTCAAGGTGCTGAAACCTATCCCCCACATTCAGCACTTCGGATAGCTCTTTTAAAGTCTCAAATAAAGCACACAGTGGATTCACTGTCCATCTGACATGGCGTTCTCAAGCCACTGCTGAGTGTGATGATTTTGCACTTTTTAAATGGATTTTCACATTGTTGGACTTTTTGTGCAAATGTCACAGAGGGGGCTTTTTGGCGGAGTTTTTGTAAATGAAAAAAGCACTAGTCTCCTTGGTCTCATAAACTAGCATGGGGTGGTGGTTTGAGCATTGGATTGTGACTTTGGAACAATACAGTTTGAATCCCTACTCAGGCATGGAAACCTGCTGAGCGACCTTGGGCAAGTCATCTTTTCTCAGCCTCAGAGGAACACAATGGCAAACCTCCTGTAATTAAATCTTGCCTAGAAAGCCCCAGGATATAAGGTTGCCATAAATCAGAAATGATTTGAAGGCACACAACAATTTGCTCTATGCAGGGGGAAACATCTCATGGTCATCAACTATTTTTTCAACAGGGTGCCTTAAAGTATCTAGACAGCTTGCTGAGGATGAGAAAATGTGTTGACATTTCTAGAATCCCCACTATGCAGCGGTGAGCACATTTTTCCTACGCCTACAGGCAGCAAGTTTCCAAAGAGACAAAGTTGCTTAAGAGAAGCACCTGCAGGGAAGGCAATTGGGTGCAGATCATCCATGGGTCGATGACAGGATGTGCCAGGGCAAAGCACTCCAGAAGTCATTACCCAAAGGCATTAGTCCAGATATCCAAAACCAAAAAAGCAGTGATTTAGACTCGAGTCGATATACTGGGACTCAAATCGGACTTCAGTCACTTCAGTCACCCATCTCAGACTTGACTCGGCCATAAATGATGCACTGACTCAACTCGATTCAACTCGATTCAAGACTTGTATATTTTTAATGACTGACTTGCTGCCCTTGGTTCAGTAACATAACACATGCATCCAGAAACCTTACGACATTCAACAACACCTCCATTTCTTTTTGCCTACTAGTCACATGACAATTTCTCTCAAGCCCAATGTGTGGGTGCATTTCTCAGAGGGGAACAGCAAACAGCTTAGGCAATGGGCTTGAGGTTTGCTCAGCACCCTGTCCCTGCTGCATATCGGAGGAGCCTTTTAAAACATTTCCTTAGAGCAAAAGACAAGACTCACCCCTAAAGTGCACGGTGCATTTCTCAGAGGGGAACAGCAATCAGGCAAAAGGCTTGAGGAGGAAGGATCCTTCCTTCTAAAGCTTTTGAATCTTCAGTAATGAGGAGTAAGGTAGGATCCTACTCCCCACTTCCAAAGCTGCAGATGGCAAAATTGCACATGTGGAGAGCTGACTCTGCTCAGATTGTTAAAACTGAATTTATTTCACTTTCTCCAATAATTCTGGAATTTTAGCTGGAGTATAAAGTTGGCTCCCAGCCTTGAGACATGACTTGAAAGTATCTTCAAGGACTTGAGACTTGACTTGAGACTTGAAGGTAGAGACTTGAGACTTGGAGTAAAAGACTTAACTACATCACTGCAAAAGAGAGATTAGACAGGGAGTCATTAAACACAGCCTGCTCAGAGGTCAAGAATGCTGGGAAAGATGGGCATACCAAGAGTGGAGGAAGAAGAGGAGTTGGAGGAGAATTCTAGCTGGCTTCTTCTGGACACCAGGTGCTTGATGAATCAGCATCTTCTACTGAGCAGATGGTTCCTATGAAATTTCTCCCTCTTTCTTTGGCAGACTTTAAAGGGCAAGGGTGTTTCTTCAGTACATGTCAGGTCCTGCGGTGTTAACGTTCCTGGAAGAGATCCTACTGAGAAGAACTCCCCACCCCCAGTTGCTTCAACCATCAGATGTTCATATTCAAGGAGGGAATCATCTGGAGCCAGAAACCCCATGCAGTCTACTCCTCTGCATTGCATTTCTCAGGGCCTTTCTGCAGTGGTGGAGCTTGGAGTGTGTGGAGTGGGGGCGGGGGTGGAGCTACAGCATGAAGGGCGTGGCCACGGTGCATGGGGGCATGGCCAGGGCATGCGGGAGTGTGGCTACGGGCCAAGACTCCCAAAAAACATTGCCACTTGAGGTGACTCGCCCCCTCTGCCCCCACGTCCCTACATGACTACCTTTCCACACTACACTGTTGTAGTGCTATTATTCCACTTTCAACATCCTGTGGAATTCTGGGGTTTATAGTTGACCAACTCCAAAGAGCTCCCTGGCTGAGAATTCTAAAGGCCCCTCCCCAAACTGCAAACCCCAGGATTCCAGAGGATGTTGAAAGTGGAATAATAGCACTATTACAATGTAGTGTGGAAAGGCCTTCAGATTCCAGAGGGTAAGCTTATTACAAAATTCACCCCCTCTTGTTTCCCCAAGAAAGTCATTTTAGGTCAAAGAAAACACCATTTATCTCACATAGGTGGCTCATGGACCAAGCAGGAGGTGTCTCTCCCATCATTTCAGGTGGTGGTGACCCCAGCATCACTCAGGTTACACACTACCCTTGTGCTAACTGATCTGTGTCTTCTCCTCCCCCCATATTGCAACATTTAAAGATGGATAGGAATTGCATTTCAGTTCATCTTCAAAATGGCTTTACTCACTTTCACAAATATTTGAGATGGGATTTTTTTTAAAAAGTGATAGAATGGGGAAGAAAAAGCATGCACATAGATCCTAGGGCCTTGGGTACTTCAGTATTAAAAATCTATGGCTGGAATTCTTGGTTGCAGTTACAAACATGCAACCTAGAGTTACATATTCATAACTAATTCCTATTCATGACCCCTACGTATTCAGTAGTATAGGGAATGAGTAGAGATCACAGGAGTCCCACAGTCCTGACTTATTATACGAAGCCACTGTGAGCGACAAGGGTCTGTTCTCCTATTGATCTGGATATAGCTTACAGATATTTCAACCTGCTCACACAAGTGATCTCTGATGCAAGGAGGAATTGCAACAGGGATCCTGCTTCTGACTGTCATAATAGAGATCCTTTGCAGAAGAGGGTGGAAATGTCAGTCAGCTATCAATTCTGAACGACTGGAAAAGAGACCCCCATAGCTCACAGCATCTGCTGCCTGGTAAGTCAGGATTAGGGGAAGGGGTTGGGCAGGGCTATATAGCTATGCAACTAATGTAATTACAAAGCTAAGTTGCTGATCTAGAATACCGATCTGTTTTTTAAAGAAAGAATTCCCTGTGAATATGCAACCATGATAACACAGAACCCAAGTTGCTGCCTCTTCCTCTTTCTGAAAGGCTTCCCATGTTTAACAGTTATGAGACAGGCAGGTGCAACACAGTTGTTTCCACATTGTCAGTCTTCGCTTCTGAATTTGGCCAGTGCAAATGGAAGGAGAATTCCAATTCAGTTTGGTTTTTGAAGAAATGAGCAAAATGCATGAATTTCCTCTGCGGTGTGAGTGCAATTTGTGCCAAGGAATCTGCTCTGATTGTCACATTGGCAGACAACTGTGGATGCACCTGCATATGTTTGGAAAGATACACATTGAACAATGTCCACGTTTCAAGTATGTGTCAAATACTGCACAAGCACATCAATGAGAGGGGAGGGAATGTCTTCAAGCAGTGCAGACAATATTTTTGAAAGCTGCAACATGTGGAGGAGATGTCCCAAATGGGGAATAGATTTATCTTGGGGGGAAAAAAACATAGGGAAGAACAACAATAAAGCTGGCATGGGATAGAGACTGGAGAGGAAGCAAGTCCATGTATGCAGATTGTATGAATCTCTGTTTGAATTACTCCAGAAAAAAAGGCAGTCTAGAAAGTATGGAGATATCAAGGTCCCCCGAAACAGTCTTGGAGGACTTTGAGGTTCGTATGTGGCCCCTTGGGTCCTATTTTGTCCCACCCCCACAGCACGATGCTATGATAAGAATTCAAATAGTGCACATCCATAACTGAAGAGATCATTTTGGTAATTTTCCAGAGAGGCTCAATACTACCTGGAATACCTCTCTTCTCACAGCATATTTTGGGAAAGTAGGTATTTTTTGGATGACAACATCCCAAGTCCTCCGGCTGGGGGATTCTGGGAACTTCCATCCCCAGAGGTAACTTTGCCCAATCTCTCATTCCCACCCTCATCACAGAATCCCAAGGCAACACAATCTCTTGATGGATGGTCATTCTGTTGGGCATTCCATGGTCTGTGGTGGGGTCAGATGGACTGGAATCCTGCCAGCTTTCAGGAAAAGTTGTTGTGTGCCTTTGTTTCTGACTTACGGGGACCCTAAGGTGAACTAATCAAGGGGTTTACTGAGGCTGAGAGTGTGTGTCATGCCCAGTGCCATCCAGTGGGTTTCCATAGCTGAAGAGGGAAGCAAACCTTGATCTTCAGAGTCATAGTCCAACACTCAAGCAACTACACTGCACTGACTCTCTAAGAGTTATTGCATAACAAGCATCAGTGGAGAGAGGAGATAAGGAGAAAGGTAGTTTTAGGTGCCCGTTCCCCTCCCCACAACACACCTCTGAATTTCAAGCCAAAAGTTCTCTTTGGAGAACTTTCAGCTCAACCCTTGCCATGGGGAACAGAGAGGTAGAATTTCCTGCCAACCCAACTGCCTGGTCAGCTGGGATTGCTCACTGGCAAGTCAATTTCTATCAGATGATGGACTTGGCAGTGTCAGCTGATGAAGATGAATTCTGTCAACAAAATGGACAGTGATAGAGTTGTCATGCATCTTTCCTCTCTAATATCCAAAGGATGGGAGATGGATGGCATTTCTGCCTCGCCTCGCTGAGCTTCTGTCTCTTTCCTAAATCTCTGACACTTTCGAATAGTAGGAATTAACTCTGAGGACCTTGCAGGCTAAAAAATAAATAAATAAATAATAAGCAGCTCTCTCACTGATGTATTTATTGGGTGATAACAGGCAGCACCACCAGAGATGAAGTCTTCATTCTTTTCTTTTTCAGTTTATGGCAATGCCTTGGAGTTTGATTTGGGAGGAAAGTTTGTAGGTGACCGTCCTGTCAGGGATGCTGAGCACAATGCACAATTTTGCTGAGAAAGTGGACTGTTACTACGAGGGCCAGTGATTCTGGGAGCCTGCTCGATTCCAAGAAAATCCCAAATGCCACAGCTCACCTTGTGGAATCCAAGGAATCTGACATGGAGGAATCAGATTCTGAAAGACATCTAGCTCCTTGTATGGATCCAAGCAGCTGCGTAGCAGGTGAAGAACTTTGGAAAGACAGGCCCGCACCTTAGCAGGAACCAGGGGACACTGAGAGGACACCTCACACTTTGCAACTCATTGACAAGAAAGGGAGCAGTGTCAAAGGAGACAGCACCTCTTACAGAAACTTTAGTAAGAAGTGCTGAGCAATTAACCATCTGGAGGTTCATGGTCAGCCAGCTATAAATTTCCCAGAAGCTGCTGGGAGTTCTTGTGATTCACAGCTGGTCATTCTATCAGGCTTTCCATACTTTTTGTGTTTGTAAACTTATTTGGGGTTCTTGACCTCTCGACTGGCTTGCGTTTGATTTCTCCTGTGCTCCATGTGTAGCATGGAGAAGACTGAGAGGTAACGGGACAGCCACACTTAAAATTATATCCCACCTTTCTCCTCGTACAGGATCCAGGTCAGATCACAAGAATTTGAAGAAAACAAGCTACAGTTAAAACTATTTGTACAAAGGCTAGAAAAACACATCACAGTTCAGTTAATAAAAACGTAAGGTTAAAACAGTATAAAACACAGTTAAAACATGGCTTAAAAAAAGGTGTATGAAGTGATGTCATGTAGAGGATGTAGTGAGCCTGTTTTCTGCTGCTTCACAGATGAGGACAAGAACCAATGGATTCAAATGTTAAGAAGAGAGATTCCACCTAAATATTAGGAAGAACGTCTTGACAGTAAGAGCTGTTTGACAATGGGAAGAGGTCTTTAAACAGATATTAGATGCACATCTTTCCAAAATACTTAAATTGTGTATTTCTACATGGGAGAGAGTTGCTTTAGATGGCTCTTGTGGCTCCTTCCAACTGTAAGTTCTATGATTCTATGTGCAAAACATTTATATTTATTTAAGTTTTGAGGGAATAAGCCAGGGTATGGCTTGCCCTTTACTGCTGTTCATCGCTTTTGCTTCTATTGGAAAACATAGCAGATAGTTTTGATGGATTGTTGTTGATATTTCTAGTCTGTGGTTTTAGCTGGGTGGCCTAAATCTAATGGCTAGTTTCAACTTGTGTAGAAAGTCATCAAAACTTGGCTGCATGTGGAAGTGCGCCCAGCTTCATACTGCTCATGAGACACATGCCAACTTGTGCATGGTTGCATACTCTATTATGCATACCTGTATGCATGTATTTGCATGACCTTCAGTTGTGCAAAGTCACAGTTCATCATGACTTGGTAGTGGTGTGCAGCTGTCACATAACTCCATGAGCACAGTTGCAGTGTGACTCCTCCGTGTAGGAGGTCAGCCAAAGAAAAGTCGCCAGCCCACTACCCTTCACAGTTTCCTGTTTTCCTGCTTTCTTGGCCTTCTGTGACTTCCTTTAACTCTCCAGTCAGATCCATTTCCCACTGCCTACCCTTGTTTTGTTCATAAATAAACCCTTATTCATAAGCTGCTATTACTCATGTGGCAGGGGGGCCCAAAGGTTAAGTAAAACAGCAGAGGGAGAAGCCATCTGCCAGTCCATGCCACAGAAAGGCGGCTGTTTCTTCTCTTTTTTCCCTTCCATCGCAGAGCTGCTCCTACATCTGGGGGAACTGGAGTAAGGGGCTGAGCAGGTAACATCTCCCTTTAAAAAGAAGGCAGGAATGGAAGGAAACTACTTGCTTTCATTTCATAGAATTGTAGAATCATAAAGTTGGAAGAGACCACAAGGGCCATTGAGTCCAACATCATTCTGCCATGCAGGAATATACTATCAAGGCATTTCTGACAGATGGCCATCCAACCTCTGTTTAAAAACCTCCGAAGAAGGAGACTCCACCACACTCCGAGGCAGCATATTCCACTGTCAAACAACTCTTACCATCAGTAAGTTCTTCCTGATGTTCAGGTGAAATCCCTTTTCCTGTAGTTCAAATCCATTGCTCCATGTTTTAGCCTTTTCCTGTAGTTCAAATCCATTGCTCCATCCTCCATATGACATTATTTTAACTATAAAGGAATACTGAGCAAATTACAAATGGTCTGGATTTTTATCATGAACTGGATGAACCCATAGAGAAGGTTAGCCAGACAACATAGACAAATGGCTCCCAAAATTGTCCTTCTTCTCCTGGTTGATGTCATACGAGTTGCTTCTTCTGAACTCATCTCAGATGTTGTTTCTAAGTATAACAAGCCATTCTTCAGTACCTTTGGGAAAAAAAGTCCATGTTTGTTCTTAACCTCTTAGATCTTATTATTCAGAAACCACAGAGGCAAAAGGGCGTGTTTGATGAGGACAGAGGAAAGAGCTTTCTCAGTAGTTGCTCTCAGACTGTGGAACTCTCTCCTACAAGAAACTAGGTTGGTCCCTTTCCTGCTTTCCTTCCACTAGCAGGTAAAGACCTTTTTATGTGAATAAGCATTTAGTGACTCAAGTCCTTTCTGCATGACACTAACCTCCTGTGGAATTCTGGGGTTTGTAGTTTCCTGAGGCACAAGAGTTCTCTCGCTGAGAATTCTAAAGGCGCTTCCCTAAACTACAAGCCCCAGGATTCCATAGGATGTTCAAAGTGGAATAAGAGCCCTATAACAGTGTAGTACAGAAATGGCCCAAGTGACAATGCAGAAAGATCTTTAATGGGGCAGGGGGAACATTTTTATTATGAGAGCCAATATGGTTTAGTGGTTTAAACATTGCAGTATGACGCTTGGGACCAGGGTTCAATTTTCTGCTCAGCCGTGGAAACCCCCTGGATGACCTTGGGTGCATCACACACTCTCTGCCTCAGAAAACCCCATGATAGGTTCACCTTAGAGTAGCCATGAGTCAGAAACAACCTGAAGGCACACAACAATTTTTACTGTTCTCGTTACATCTTTACATGGTTTTACATGGTTTCAAATTATTGCTATTTTAATATGGCAATTTATTTGTGTGGGGTTTTTTTTTTTTTTAAAAAAAATCTTCATTCTTAGGTTTTCGTTCATG
>CAOKZL010004252.1:0-38338 GCA_948472985.1 Iguana delicatissima
GCGAGACCGGCGGCGAGGTGACCAGTACCACGGATCTGGATGGTACCGGTCCCTGTAGGATGGCAAGTGCGAGTAGTACGAGCCAGCCGGTTCGTGCCACCTCTGCTCCTGGGCGTATCGTCCAAGGTAGGCAGGAGAGTAGGCGCTCTCACCCGAGCGAATCCTTTCCAGGTGAATCTCTCGATAGCGCGGGGATGGAGGCCTGGCCCGCTGCTCCGGCAAGCGGAACTCGTCGCGTCGAGAGGCTGGGCGCTGTCTGACCACAGCCTCCTCTCGGCGGTCTGCCGAGGGTGGACAGTGACTTGGCGGGGTAATCTCCACGGTCAGCTCGGGAGGATGAGGGGGCGAAGCCTGCACGGTCTGTTCCTCATCCGACACCTCGAGGATTTCCTGTTCCTCCGGAGGCTCCTCTTCCTCAGGGAGCTCCATCGGTTCAGGTTCCTTGGCGGGCTGGGTGGGTGGTGGAGTCGGGGGTCGCACCACGGTAGGTGGAGAGCACCGCTTCTCCTTCCTCTTCTTCTTCCTCTCCCTGGTGAGCGGCCTGGAGGAGGAGGAGGAGGCCTGCGAGCCCACAGGGTCCTCACGTGCCCGAGTTGCCGAGATCTTCAGTATTCTCGGCAGCTTCATGATCGGTACTGAGCCTGGTACCAATCCAGATGACGTCGAGGGCATGGCAGCCGCCGCCGCTGCTGAAGAAGAAGAGGAAGTTGGACGTCTCTCAGCCATCATCTCGGGGTGTTGCACCCACAAAGATTGTTCCCAACAATGGGATTTAAGCCTCGCGGCCCTGTTACGAAGGGTCTGGTGAGTAAACTCCTTGCAAATGGGACAGGCTTGGACAATATGTCCCTCACCCAAACAAAAGAGGCACTTGGAATGCCAGTCGGAAAGGGCAACCTTCCTTCCACAGGAGGTGCAGTTTTTGAACAACGCCGACATACACAAGTGAAGGGCGAGGCAAAGAGAGTCCGAGGGCGCCAAACACAGAGTCCGAGATCCAAAACTGTAAACAGTCCAGAAATGGGTCAAAACCGATCAAATCCACAACAAGACAAATCCGAAAGCTGAGAGGGGTAGTCAAAATCCAATCCGAAGTCGAAAAAACTGAGAAAATCGCAACGAAGCACAAGAAAAAACACAAGCCAACGAGAGAACCTTCTGTACGCTGAGGCGGACAAGAAAGAACTGAGGAGAGACCGTTGCTCAGCGGGAGGAGCATGCGCAGTACCGAAGTGGGGGATGGGTTCCCGCCAAGCTAACGAGCTCTAGAATCTTCCAAACACTACCGCGCAGGCGCATAAGCTCCTAATGTATGAGGCACAGAGACCACGAAGAAGAACAGAAAATGACTACTAGATATGTCTGCAGCAAAACAAAAAACAAGGAAATGATAAGGTTGCTGCGCAGAAAAGATGCCCTATTACTAACAGGGGGCAGAGAGAAAGCAGAACTACTCAACACCTTCTTTGCCTCAGTTTTCTCCCAAAAGGATAGAAGTACTCAACCTGGTGAGTGGTGAGCAGGTGAGGAAGAGGGGCAGAAATGCAGCACAGAATAGGCAGAGAAACAGTACAAGAATACCTGGCTAAACTAGATGAATTCAAGTCTCCAGGGCCAGATGAATTACATCCAAGGATATTAAAAGAACTGGCAGAAGTCGTTTCAGAACCACTCACAATAATCTTTGAGAACCGGAGAAGTGCCAGCAGACTGGAGGAGGGCAAATGTCATCCCCATCTTCAAGAAGGGGAAAAAAGAAGACCCAAATAATTAACACCCAGTCAGCTTGACATCAATATCAGGAAGATCCTAGAGCAGACATTAACCAGTCAGTTTGAAATTACTTAGAAAGCAATGCCGTAATAATTAGAAGTCAACATGGATTTCTCAGAAATAAGTCGTGCCAGACAAATGTTATCTCTTTTTACGATAGAGTTACAAGCTTGATAGATGAAGGGAATGATGTGGATGTAGCATATCTTGATTTCAGTAAGGCCTTTGACAAGGTTCCCTAGGACATTCTTGCAAAGAAGCTAGTAAAATGCGGGCTGGACAGGGCTCCTGTTAGGTGGATTTGTAATTGGCTGACCAAATGAACCCAAAGGGTGCTCACCAATGGCTGCTTTTCATCCTGGAGAGAAGTGACTAGTGGGGTGCCACAGGGTTCTATCCTGGGCCCAGTGCTATTCAACTTCTCCATCAATGACTTAAATGAAGGAGTGGAGGGCATGCTGATCAAATTGGCAGATAACACCAAATTAAGAGGTGTTGCTAATACACCAGAGGACAGGATCAACATTCAAAATGACCTTGACAGATTGGAGAGCTGGGCCAAAGTTTACAAAATGAATTTCAACAGAGAGAAATGTAAGGTCCTGCACTTATGCAGAAAAAATGGAATGCACAAATATAGGATGGGAGACACGTGGCTGGATAACAGTATGTGCGAAAGAGATCTAGGAGTCTTGGTAGAGCACAGGCTGAACATAAGTCAGCAGTGTGATGCGGCAGCCAAGAAAGCCAATGCAATTCTTGGTTGCATCAATAAGAGCATGGTGTCTAGGTCAAGGGAGGTAATGGTGCCACTCTATTCTGCATTGGTTAGACCTCATTTGGAGCACTGTGTCCAGTTCTGCGCACCTCAGTTCAAGAAGGATATCAACAAGCTGGAACATGTCTAGAGGAGAGTGACCAAAATGGCAAAGGGTCAGGAAGCCATTCCCTATGAGCAACGGCTTAGGGAGCTGGGTATGTTTAGTCTGCAAAAGAGAAGGTTAAGAGAGGACATGATAGCCATGTTTAACTATTTAAAGGGATGTCATGTCAAGGAGGGAGTGGGTTTGTTTTGCACTGCTCCAGAGACCAGGACAAGGAGCAACGGTTTCAAGATGCAGGAAAAGAGATTCCACCTGAACCCCAGGAAGAACTTCCTGATGGTCAGAGCTGTCCGGCAGTGGATTATGCTGCCTTGGAGTGTGGAGGAGTCTCCTTCTTTGGAGGTTTTTAAGCAGAGGCTGGATGGCCATCTGTTAGGAATGCTTTGATGGGTGTTCCTGCATAGCAGGGGGTTGGACTTGATGGCCCCTGTGGTCTCTTCCAACTCTCTAATTCTACAAAAGAGAAAGAACAAGAGACCTCTTCTTCAAGATCTGAGAAATCAAGAGGGAATTTAAACCATGAATGGGGATGCTCTAAGACCAGCACACACTACGTGACCAAGTACAAATAAAAAGATAACAGAAACAAGAGACTGAAAAACTGTATAAAAGAGCAGAAACAATGGCAGATTCATTCAAGGAAGAACCTTTTGAAGATGAACCTATAATTTTAGAAAGTGAAATGGAACCTGCACTCAGGGCAGTTAGAGAAATAAATTGTTAGGAACAGATGGAATATCTATAGGGCTGCTTCAAGCTACAGAGACAGAATCTATTCTAGTTCTAACTAAGATCTGTCAACAAAGATGGAAAATGAAAGAATGGCCCACAATTTGGTAGCCACTCAATATATGTTCCAATCCCCAAGAGAGAGTAAACCAGGGATTGAAGTAAACACAGGACTATTGCAATAATTTCCCATGCAGGCCAAGTGATGCTCAAAATTCTACCACAAAGACTTTTACCATAAATTGAATAGGAAATGCCAGCTGTCGAAGCTGGATTCAGTAAAGGAAGGGGCACTACGGATAATATTGTAAGCAGATGTTGGATAATGCAACACACCAAAGAATTTCAAGAGTAAAAAACAACAGCCTGTTTTACAGATTATAGCAAAGCCTTTGACTGCATAGATCATGGAAAACTATGGCTCACTCTTAACGAAATGGGTGTGCCAGAACATTTGATAGTCTTGATGCATAGACTGCATTGAGGAGAAGAGGTTACTGCCAGGGCAGAATACAGAGAAACAAATGGCAAGGGGGACAGGCAAGGCTGAATTTTATCACCTTATCTGTTTAACCTGCACGCTGGATGTATCATACATAAGGCAGGGTTAATCTTGGAGGAAAGAAGTTTTAAAACTGGAGGAAAGAACATCAACAGTTTAAGATATGCATGTAATACTATACTACTAGCAGAAAATAGCAACGACTTGGAATGATTGCTGAAGAAAATCAAGGAAGAAAGTGCAAAGGCTGGTTTACAGCTGGACATAAAACAAAAATAATAACCACAGATGACTTATATAACTTTAAAGGAGATGATGAAGGCATTGAAACAAAGATTACCTTGGTTCAGTCATTATTCAGAATGGAAACTGCAGTAGAGAAATCAGAAGATTAGGACTTGGAAGAGCAGCTATGAAGGAAATAGATAAGATTCTGAAGTGAACAAATACATCACTGAATACTAAAGTTAGGCTTGTTGGTGCCAGTGTATTTCCAGTTTCTATGTCTGGTTGTGAAAGCTGGACAATGAAGGAAGTTGATAGGAAGAAAATCAATGCATTTCTAACGTGGTTGCTGCAGAAGAGCTCCAGGTTATCATGGATTACTAAAAAGACAAATAAATGAGTCCTTCAGCAAATCAGGTCAGAACTCTCCTTAGAAGTCAGGATGATTGCAAGTCACAATGACTAAACTGAGACTGCATTTTGTGCATATCATGACAAGCATAACTCACTATAAAAGACTCTAATGCCTGGTAAGGTAGAAGGCAACAGGAAAAGAAGAAGACTGCATTACAGGTGGATGGACTCAATCAAGGAGGGCACAGCCCTCAGTCTGCAAGACGTGGGCAGGGCGGTTGATGGTGACTTGGAGGTCTCTCACCAAAAGGTCACTCTTAAGTTGAAGTCAACTTGATGGCAGTTGAGAACAACAAGTGTCTTGCTTTAAACCTAAATCTCATTCTCCTGTTTTAATATTTTTCATGAGGTTATATTCACACACTGCACTATGCCTGCAACAGACTGTTAATATCTTCTGTTTCCTACATTCAAGGTCCTGGAGGGGAAACGGTTTCTGCAAGAAGGGAGAATTAACTGGCTCCTGTTAACATTTGAAAATGAGGAGAAAGATATGCTGACATTGGAAGGAAGAAAGAATACTAAGTATGAATGAAGAAATAATCAAGCCCTGCAATGTTTATTATTAATTTTGTTCTGATTTACCAACGAATAAGACATGGGAAACGTTTCTGCTGCTCACACTGATGGCAGATTTAATGCTAGACGAAACTGTGCAAAATGTTTTCCACAGATGGCAATGCCCCCGTATTGCTCAGCCACAACTGTACTCTCAGAGTATTCTTACCATACCACGGTGCCACCACATTGCCTCCATTCATGCCATGTGTCTTCTCCGTGAGGTTCGTGCCTTCAAAATTTAGAATGCCATAACAAGCTGGTACCAATCAGGCAGCCTGGAAGAAATGAGTCTCAGAGCAAGAATTCACAGAATCTCAAAGCTTTACAATTTGATCCCAGGGAGCAGCAAAGCCTATCAAGTCCTTTGTTTCCTCAGTCCCCATAATAATCAGACTTTGTTTAATAGGTAAGGAGGGAAGAAAAGGGGGAAGGGAGACCAAGGAGTCTGCTGCACAGTGCATTGTTCTCTTGTTTTGTCTCTAATATGCTGGAGTTTCACATTATGAGAAGGCCTGGCAGGAGAGAAGAATTTAAGGAGAATGGCTATAAAGGTAGCAACAAAAGGAGATTTGAAATAGGATAAGGTACCCCTGATATTTTTTACAGGTCTTATTTTTTTTTTCCACACTGCTCCATGCACTGCTAATCAGTGATCTACTGGAAACTTCAGATCCTACAGAAAAGCCTGGCAGGGTATTTGGCTTTCCATTCTTCTACTCTGTTTATTCCCAATACAAGTATGTTCAACAGCCTTAGAAAGAGCCCTTGAACAACAGCAGTCACTTAGCAATGAAATGTAAATTACTGACATGGGCTAAAACTTGGACTTGCCACTGCTAATGAGCACTTTTTTAAAAAAGGAAAATGCACAGTAGATTACTATAACCTTTTCACTTAACCCTCTGTGTACTGAAAGCCACAATTCAGCTCCATACCAAAAGGTTTATAATAGAAGTGCTACATAGCAGCTTTTTAACTATCAACTCAAGGTTAACTAAAAAGCATAAGAGAATTTTTTGAGCACTGACTGGAGGTTCAGATCCAATGACACTACTCATGTAAGCCACATAATTAAGTGCTATGGGACTAAAAAGAAAGCTTCTATTCAAGATCAGTTATGCTGGGACCTATTAACTATCCATCTAACCAAGCATGTGTCTGCCAATATTGGCCAGGCAAAAGCTTTAGCAGGGTTTAAAAGCATGGCATGGAAATACACCATCTCCTACTCCATGATTCACAGCCACATGATAACATCTTTGATCTTATGATGTTACATTGTCCTTGGATGTAGATTATCCTTCTGTAACATTCAATGCCAGCATATTTCTAATTCTTAAAAATGACAAACACATTAGAAGACATTCCACTTTGTTCTTCAAATGGAACTGAACAGCACATTGGCACACACATGGACTACAATGAACTTCTGAATAGGGCTTTTACTTCTATGTTTTCAGATGTAAAATCTTCTTAGTAAAAGTCTATTCAAAGTAGAGAAGTTTCTGGGGAGGAGGTCAGTAATGTTTATTTTCTCCATCCCACAGCAGTTCAGTATTTGGATCCAATCTGTATAAAAATATTACTGAAAATTAATATGCGTACTCACAGTTTTTCCACTTTGTATTTTTCCATGAAATTCTTTCATTCATAAAAGACACAGCAGGATTACATAAGAAGTGACCCTTGGTTTGTTAACAGAGCTTTCTTCATAGCTTTATAGAGTAATTTCAAAAATTTAGAATATTTATCCCACTCCCTCCTCACTTAATTTACAGCCTCCTGAGTCACATGCATTGAACAAAGTTGTGCAGCTGAAAAAGCCATAAAATCCACATCAGATTCGAGATCAGAACGCAGATAAACAGAGAGTCCAAATATGATGATATATTAAAACATTTTAAATTTATTACTACTGATGATAAAGCAATATATATGAGCCTAAAGGCTTAAAGAAGAAGCAGAGGGTATCTTTTTTCTCCTAAGGTGTACCCTTTCAGAGGCCTCATGCTGATGAGTCAATGGAGACCTAGACTGGAAACAAGAGGGAATGTCTCCACTCCTCTGTGAGCTCCTATTCTGCCCTTCCACACAAAATTAGGCTGCTGTGAGAGGGAGAGATCATTCTTGCCAGAGGTTTTAATTGATCACTTGTAGAGGGCTTCTGAAATTATGCTGAGGGCCACCTGCAGACCTAGGCCCATAGGCTGCCTAACTGGCTTCAAGAATAAGAAGTGAGTTTGGAATGAACTTGTCACAAACTATCCACAGATTAGATATCCACAGATTCAACCATTCACTGTTTGAAGATATTTAAAAAAAAACACAAACAAACAGAAAGTAAACCTTGATTTTGCCATTTTATAAAAGGGATGCCATTTTACTATGCCATTGCATATGAGACTTGAGCATCCATGGACTTTAATATCCATGTGGGGTTCGGGAACCAAACCCTAGCTGATACTGAGGGTGCACTGTATCTATTTTCTTATAATTAATTCTGTTCCCAACTAACAAAGGCATAACTACATGGTATCTTACAATGGTACTTTAACAAAGTATAAGTCCATTCCCTTCACAGTAACTGCAATTTCTTAAATGAAAACCTTGGAACTATAAATGCTAACTAAATATTTTTTAAATCCACTTTCCAACATCTGATTAAGTTCTGTTTTCACTAGAAGTTGCTTCAAGAACATACAACAGCCACTTAAATCAGACCAAAGGTTTATCTAGACCAACATTCTGTTCCTACAGAATCTGATTAGGTGTCCCATGGGATGCATGCAAGCAGAATATATGGAATGGCACCTGCCTGCTCATGTTCACCAGCAACTGGTATTCAAAGGGATACTGAGCAGAAGACAATAGATATTGATAGCCATTTCCTCCATAAACATAGTTTTGTGTTGTCACTATTTGCTCTAAATTGGGTTTCAGTTAAAGAGGTTTCACATAAAACATGTAATCAAACATGTATCTCTGTGCACATGCCCTTCTTACACATTAGGCTCACCCATAAATTACCTGTGCATAAGAAATTATTTTAGGGTGTGGTAACTCCAATACTTACAACCATAAAATAAGTGTATGAGACTGTGATTTTCTCCATTTACAAAGAAATGGAAAAATGATTAAAATATAGTATTATTTATCATAATATGCACCTTACTACATATAAATAAATATCTAAGAATAAAACTAATCCTGTCTGCATTACTATAAATTTGGCCAAGGCTATTGTAGTCCAAACCCCTGAAAACCCACCAGATTGCTAGGAAGTCAGCCCAGAGTAGAATAATGATTGCAAAATTGCCAAGTTTGGCAGCCACACAGCAACATAATAGCTTTACAATAACATGAACAAATGCTTTTATTTCATTGTTTTATATTTTGGGAATATGTCAGTTAATGCCATCTAGCTAGGGAAATCATTTGCTTTGAGAGTAAAATATACCTTTTATTAAAGATCAAAGCCTCCAACTTCACACTTCCGTTTCTTCAACAAAAAGGAGATTTACTTTTTAAATATAACAAGTCATACTACACAATATACTAAAATGACAAGCAATTGCTAAGAAGCCAATTAGATCTATTAACTACTTCTACCAGCTTATGAAATCTCAGCACCATGTAAACAGAACTTAGTCCCTCATAAATCAGCTTGTTGTTTGGTTAAGTTCTCCAACATAAATGAAGGTTTATTCTATTATTAGTATGCAATGTTTTCTTATTTGAATAGAAAGCAGCATTAACTATGAGCTGTCAATGCGGTCAGGTACATACATACTGCATCTAGAAACATGAACAAGGGGCATACAACTCAGATGGCATAAATGAAGCATAACAACTGCAATCTGAGAAATTGTTACTCTGTGTATGATTACTATATTTGAATTCTCAATAGAAAACACAAGAAAGCATTATCTTTAATGCAGGAAAACCTGGCATAAGAATCCCAACCTAGTGCTGCATTTTCATACAATAAACAGAATTTGAGGTATCATTTACTAGCATGCCACACATAATGGACTAATACCCTCCTTGCTATCTTTCCACAAGCAGGTTAAGACCCTTTTTCCCTCTCCAGGACTGCTGAAGAGGACTGGGCCTTCTGCCTATCTTTCCTTTATTTATTTGATTTTTTAATAGTTCATTTTAATCTGTTTTTAATTTTATGGATATTTTGATGATATTCTTTACTTTTGCATTTGGTATATTTTTAGCTATATTTCTTTTAACTGTTACAACCATCTTGAGCCCCAAACAGGGAAAATGGTAGGATGTGTATATGTAGATACATAAACAAACAAACCATACTGTGATTTATATGCCAATATTCAATTTCTTCATTTTTCTGTAGCATCTTTACTGCTCCTTTCAATATGCCATGTATCACTTATAGACTTTTCACATTACAAAACATGGATCCACTAGTTCCTATGTTATGCTGTTACCAATTTTTGTCATAGACTGAGATATGATCTTATAATCCTCATACAGCATGATCATTTGCTAGAGGAGTATATGGCTAGCCATGGCCACAAAATCAATGGGAACAGTCCTAGAGAACTCTTCTTTCACAAGAAGTAGCAAAAGTACCTTAGAGATCTATTAGCCATTGCAAATTTTTTTTTTAGTATTTTAAATTTACATTCAAAAAGATTCTTGGTTACATTCCATATTGTCCCAGGATAACAAAAGCAGGAAAATAAGAACACAAAAAGAGGAAAAGCAACCACATTAGTCATATGTTTCTACACGAGCTGACCAAATGTGTAAATATCAGTCCATTTCTGAATTTTGTGTATATCACTCTTTCAAATGTTGCAGGTGTTGATCAGTCTTCTATCCACTGAATCATAGGTGGAGGAAAATTATCATTCTAGTAACAAAGTATCAACCTGCTAGCATTCAAAAGGGTGGGAAAGGTCCATCTCTGATGGCCATTTGTTAATTTCCAAGAAACAGGTAAATAAGAAATTTCGAAGAAATGGATCAATAATTCAAAAACACATCGCTGAATACCAAAGAACTTTCTAATACTAAATTTACTTGTGTGACTACTTCCTCCCAAAATGTAGCTACTATGGGGCAACTCCAAAACATTTGTGTTAAGGAAGCATTAGCAGAGTAACATCTCCAGCCATTTGCTGATTTAGAAAGCCTTTTCCTGGATAAGCGTTGTGGTGATCAATACACCCAAAAGAAAAATTTCTGCTGCTAAGCTGTAGTTGGAGATCTATAGCCATACAAGTTGTAGTTGGTAAAACTGACAGCCATTGATTAGTCAAAACTATGTATTCCAATTCTTTTTTCTATTCTTGCGGTAAACTTTGTGTGTCATATTTATTTATAGATAACAGAAATTTATATATATAAATTGTTGGATTGGATACTTGATTGGCCTCCATTAACGTCTCTAATATTAAGGGAATCTCCGATGCATTCAAAGCTGAAGGGTCAAATGTGGATTGTAACAAATGTTTCAGTCGTAAATGTTTCCATTTAGTTGATAGAGGGAGTTTAAATTGCTCTTTGAAAACCGAAAAGGGCAAAAACTCATCATCAAAACTAAGTATCTGATTTGAGGTAAGAATCCCATTATCAGCCCACACCGTCCATAAAAATGGTTCCTTACCACTTTTCAAATCTGAGTTTCCCCATAAAGTTAATGTGGCATGAGAGTGAGGGTCAAATTGCTATTGACAAGACAATATTTACCACACAGTTCTAACTGTTGGCAAAACACTGTCCAAAGTGAGAAGCAAGTACTGTCCATTTAAACAGAGGTGCCAGAAATGACAATGGTAGAACACTTACTTTAAGAGGGTATGTTCAAAAAGCTGACCATGGTGGATTATTTACTTTACGTGGCTATGTCCAAAAACTAACACAAGATGACAGATATGCCCAATGGTATGTAAGAAAACCTGGAAGATTGAGCCTTCTTTCTTTGAATGGAATTCACATCCTTTTCACTGAAATTCTAGAAGGAGAGGAGCCCTCAATCTCCTAAACCAGTGGTTCTTAACCTTTTCTTTACCAGGGACCCCTTTTAATATCTTTTGTTCCTGCAGACCCTCAAGACTTAATTCAAGATATAAAAACCTGAAGTCCATCAAATATTTAATTAAAATTGCTAATCAAGGGTCTTCAAATTCAAAGAGAAGGGAGAAATAAGTAAATGTATATTTCCCTGAGAAGTGTTTGAGGCAGAGGAAAGATTTATCTCTTGATTCTTCCCACCAGTTTAAGACTGGCGTGGACTGAACAGCAATGTGCAGACCCCAGCCAGCCAGCCAGAATTTGCCCTTCTCTCTCTCTCTCTCTCTCTCTCCCTCTCCCCCCATTCCCCTTTTTTCCAGCCATCAAAAATGATCAGGCTCTCCCTTTTTTTTTTCTGCCTTCTTCACCAAGGGGAGAGGAAACTGATATGGAGAAAGGAGCAAGTGAGGGAAAAAAACAAAAAGCAGGGGTGCATAAAAGGCAAAAGGGGGGTTGAAGCAACCCCTCTATAAGTGACCCAAGGTATGCCTCCTCATTTCCATTCATAAGTGTACGTGCTTTCATCTCAACTGAACAGTGTCTTATTTTGCCAACAGTGATCTGTCACTCCAACTTCAGTTTCTTGCCAGGGGGTAGCACATGCTGCAGCAGCACCTCCTCTTTTCATCTGGCCCCACTTCAAGTGGGAACCTCAACACAGTGTGGCAGGCAACTCAGAAAAATGATAGCAGGGAAGAGTGGGGCCAAAGGATAAGAGAGGGTGCTGCTGGAGCAGAGAGGGTACTGGCAGAAGGCCAAAAAAATAAGTGTTTGAGTATTTCTGCTAGTACACTAGACTACTCTCCACTGGAAAGGAGGGGAAGGAGAGAGACAAGTAGAAGGGCAAGTGCTGACTGACTGTTTGCTGTCACTCAGCTGCTGAGCCTGTCTCATTCCCATAGCAGAGCAGCCATGTGACAGGCAGGCCCAGCCAGCCAGCCTGGCTGCCCCCTCCTTTTGCCTTGGTTCCTGTCATGTCATCACTCCTTTCGCAGACCGCCTGTGAGGACACTGTGGATCCCTGAGGTCCTCGGACCCCAGATTGAGAACCACTGTTCTAAACAATATACAGGGGTTATGATTCATACGGACTTTTAAAAAGATTCCTTAGGGAGAACTACCTGTGTGCATAAGGGTGCAGAACTGGCTCTTATAAATCTTTTCTCTTAAGTATTCAAGATTATTCAAGACTTCCAAAATTAAACAGCACTTTGAATTATATAAAAAGCAAAGTCCCTCATTAATTACTAATGAAACCTCAATTCACAGCTGATTAATTGTAAATTTATTTTTTATACATAAATGAACCTTAAATGTCCTTAAATTAACTTTAATTATTAACTCTTGACACTGAACTAAAAGAAACCAAATTGACTGTAATATTAACTATCCATTTACTACAGCACATTTAGTTCCTTTCCCCTTTGACTACACTGTCTTTAACAGTTTGCAGTTTGCAATTGAATTTCAGTGACAAACAGCAATGACATTTTTTTTTAAAAAGTAAATGTTTTGAGTCACATCACCAGTGACCTATAGAAGAACCATCCCTGCCCCACTATTATTTTTATAACTTCCACTACTGTCAAGAAAAACAAAAACAAAGACCACGCTAGAGTGTGGTTGAAAATTAACTGCTTAATTTACAGGACACATATTCTTTGTGGAGTCTGGTACAATTCTAGCTGGTTATTAGGTCAATATGGTCGAGCCATAAGATACTGAATTAGTATCTTAACGGTAGGGGTGGAATCATAGCCTTCAGGGGAAAAAACTAGAAACAGCATCAAATATTGAAAGGATGCTTGGGATATTATGGTCCTGGTTAGAGCAAATTTCTGCTATAGTAAGAGTCATTTTAAAATAATGGTTTAAAATTAAAGCTGAACTGAACATTGGATGAACATGCCTCATTTTTCATTTTTCTCTCAGCAATCTTTCTATGAATCTTAATCATACACACTGATTTTCTACATAAAAGAAAACCCATAGAGAGAATAATATTTGATTTCAAATGCAACACAATCTAATACAATAGATCATGCATCCTACTTATTATTGCAACAAATTATGAATACTACTATCAGAAAAACAGCATGGGTATTTACTTTCTATCCCACGGAAAAACACTGTTTTGACTGATAATTGTTTACACCAGCTTCCAGAAAGTTAGGAGGCTGAACTCCCAATATCCATCAGCTCCAGCTAGTAAGGCTATTGATTAGTGATAGCAGTTGATTCACTTGTAAGGGCCAGAAGTTTCCCAAGTGATTTAAATTATGACTTAAATCACCCTTGATTTAAAGTCAGTCCATCCAGAAATACATTCTTTGACAATGACTTCCACAAAAAATAGAATCTGTTTGCATGTTATTGGAATAAATTTATTAGGTATCAAGATATCCTTTCAAACCTTATCACTCCTTTTGACCTTATATCTCAGGTTTTCTGTGTAACTTTTGCTTTCTCCTATATATTTATTTCTCTGCCATGGAATGAGGAAGAAACTTGTTTTCCTTCTCTCTCCCTGTCTCTTTTCATTTTGAGCATTTTCCCTTCTACCACATTCCAACACATGCACTCTCTCAGCTGGAGCTTAAACAGCCCAAGAGTGAAAGGAGGGCTCTTCCACTTGTGAGATGATGGGCCAATGTTTATTTCCAACAGAAAACAAGCCCTCAGTACTGCATCAAATCCTGCTCTAGGGGGTCTCTGAATTTTAGGAGCACATTTCTGGGAAGGAGAACCTAGAGCAGGCTGCAGAAGGTGGACCAAAAGGGTTAAGATGCCAACAGACTGTAGATGCAGAGGACAGCATTCAGCTCTAGATGCCAGAAAGACTTTGCTTACTCAAACTTCTGGAAGTGACACTAAAATCTGCATTTTAAAAGGAATGGGCAAAATACAGTCCCTGGGGATATTTTTGCAGCCCCTGACCACTTTTTTCCTGAATATTAAAGAAGGAATGAATCACCGCTCTGTGAGGCATCAAAGACCAGCAACTCACTTTTCAAAAAGTTAGCAGGGCCCCTGCATTGTTCAGCATATTAAAAAAAAAGTTTTCAAGGTGAAAAATGGACTATATGTTTCTTGCTGTTGTTGTTGTTCTTCTTATGTTTGTGTGCTTTCAAGTAGCTTCAACTTAGGGTGTCCCTACGGCAAACTTACCATTTATTGTTAATAAATCTTACTAAGCTTTATACAGAAGAGACTGAGCATTGCTTACTTTGTAGGTGGACTGAATATGCCATGCCTAAGGTCACCCAATGGGTTTCCAAGGCTGAGTGAGATTCAAACCTTGGTCTCTTGGACGTCTAGTCCAACGCTCAAATCACTACACCGTGCTGACTCTCTGGACCATATACATCTACATTCATTCATTTATTTATTTATTTCCTTTAGGCAGTCCATGTGATCCCAAGGCAGGAAAAAAGGCCCCTTGAAAAGGTGCAGCCTCCCACTCAGCATAAACTACTGTGCGATCTTAAGGCAAAATATTACAGCCCTGCCAATCCTATACAAATTCACTCAGAAGCCAGTCCAATATATTTCAATGTGAGTGACCTTAGTTATTAGTCAGAGCTACTAAAAGTATGTCAGATGTTTAAAGAACTAATGTAGAGCTTTAAATTATTTGCTTATCTGAATTTACATAAGTCTTTTTGTTGTACGTGCCTTCACGACAACTCTCACTTATGATAATCTTATCCATTGGCTTTCTTGACAAGATTTATTCAGAGGGAATTTGCCTCTAAAGAAGACAGAGTGTAACTTGCCCAAGGTCACTCAGTGGATTTCTCTGGCTGAGCTGGGATTCAAGCCTCCCAGAGTCAAACACTCATACCAATACACCATGCTGGCTCTCTCTTAGGTAAATCTATGTAATGCAAATTTTATTTAATATTTGTAGATTGCTTCTGAATACAACTCCTCCAGGCAGATGAAAATAATTAAAATTATTTGACACATAGGCAAATATAACAACACTCAAAACATTAACTCACCTAAGAGGTGCACTGATGTTGTTGCCATGGTATCCTACTATCAAAGGGTGGTTGCAATAGTTCCAGCCCCATGTGGGTAACCAATACCATTTAGGATGGGCACTGTTAAAGATATGCACTGGGAGGGGATAAAATCTTAAACTTCTTTTTCATCTAATGGGAAAAGTAAACAGTGCCCTGAGCAGGAGGGCAGTCTCAAACAGTCTTAATTCCTGGAGAATTTGCCTGTTTTCATCTCTATAAATTAAGATGACTGACTTTATTCTGTAATTAAACAATTTAGTAACATGACTAATGCACTGAAGTTTGCACCTGCACAGTACAACAACACACCTGATTGCGATTTGCTTAGAAGAAATTAATATTCCCTCCCCTCTTTGAAAAATAGTCCTTACCAGACGCTTGGAAAATTCTTTGTTTTCTGAAAGGAATCCATATCCTGGATGGACCTTTGAACAAAAAAGAGTAGTTTTCATGAGACATCTGTGAATATGATACAGACAACAGCCCATTGGTAATTAAAATATAAAGTAAGATGCTCACAATAGTACTTCATTGGATAAGCAGATCCTACTGAATCAGTTCTTATAGCACTGCCCTGCGCAAAGTGATCATGTGTTACTGAATCAACATTTGCTAAAGCAGAAACAGGAGCTAATCTCTGACAAAGCTAATTACTTTTTAAAACTAACTGTAGTTAGTTATCATTCACAAAAAAAGCCATGAATGTTACAGTTAAAAAAATTTAAAATAATTTTTTACTTTGCTGTTGCTGTGACATAATGAAATAATTACTTTTAGTCCCTTTTTAAAAATCTGAATGCAGAGCATGAGCCAGTAATTGAACTATGTGATATTCTCCATTTATTATTTAACAAGGCCATACTCCTTAACTATATAAGCAACTAAAAAGCTATAGGCACATTGCAAAAGGAATGCTATTATCCCTATTAAGCTACAGCTCAGTAACTTAATAATATAACCCAGATATACCTGTGTTAGTGGGGAGAGAAACTAATCACAAGTAGCTCATCATTTTCTAACCAGGTACTTCCAAGCTCTGAAGAGCAATAAGCAAATTTTGAATGAAATATGTTTTATTTCCAGTCTCCATTTTACAAAGAGTTCTATGTAATCAAAATGTTTACAGTAACAACAACATAAAAGCCACTTCACCTATTTTTCATCAGTTGGACTTTGCTTAAACATGCAGCATGTTTCTTTTTCTTTTTTTTAAAATAGTCTTACCCTTTAAAGACTCTACATTAAAAGTTACACATAAGCCAGTGACTGCCACTCCCAATGTTACCAAACTTTAGATTTCTGTCATGTTGATATTCCACAAACAAATGCTAAAAACCAAGCTTATACACAAAACCTGGCTTGTATTATCTGAAATTAATACATTGTATACAGACCAACTAGGACTAGGGTAAGAAGCCCAGCCTGAGAGAGACAAAGAGATGGGCATTTTATTTCTTTTCTACCTCTCCTCTTCAGTTTTACTTCTATTCACATCAAAGAACTGCAGAAGCTGTTCTTGCATTTCTCTCAGGATTAGATTCCTTTTCCCACACCCATCCAAGTTTGTCTTTTTTCCCAAAACCATACTCTTCTCTGCAAAACACATTGCTGATATTCTGAGTTAGCAATGATTTTCATACCCACAAGGAACAGAACTGCTACAAATCCCACTTCTAATGTAACAAAATATAAAATCCGAAGACAAGGGCATAGAAAGCCATATGCCCCAGAACCAAAATAATGCGTTCAGTTTGCAATTCCTTTCACTACAAACAAGATGGTATATAATTACAGCACACAGTAATGTGGAAAAGCATCAGTTTCATAATTTATAATAGCATGTAAACTCAAAACTAAGCAAATATACACAGCAGAGTAAGGATGAAAGCCCAAGCTATTTCTATCCCCATTATGTGTTCTTAACTAACAATGTAAACATCTGAAGTGTCTGTTAGCTAATTAATGTTGTTTGCCATTTTTCCTTCCCCTTCTCCCCCCACTTTCCAAATGCATCATACTGAAACATTTATTTCAAAAGAAATGATAATGCTAATTGAGACACTCCAGGGTAATTGCTGGCGATGACCAACTCCCATCCATCGAATTTTATTTAAAGATTTTTGTTGTTGTTGTTCGGCAGATCTGAGGGCCACAATTACATTCACTGAAGCAATAAAAAGTATCCTTTCTGTCATTTCAAAAATACCAATCATTCTTGTTATACTTTGAATCTCTGGACTAAATCAAGGGAGAAAAGGCAAGGGAAAAAAATAGCTTGCACACAGTCGTCTAGTCTTAACGTATTTTGTCAGCAACATGAAGCACTGAAAAATAATTACTAAATGCACCATTTACCTTTATGCATGTATTAACTGTGTGCAAATTTTCATACATGGCAACTTCAAAATTAAAACAAAATTACCACTATATTATAAAAGACATGCAGAAAGAGAGAGTATGGCACAGAAAGGGTTAGTGCTCTAAACTAATTGGGATTCCCCCCCCCCCCAGCAAATTTGGAAATGAACTGAAGCTGCTCCCTGGTGTGAAAGCTGAATCCAGCAGCCACCTGCAGGATCAGCGACCGGCACTGCCAGATGCTACAAAAGCCTTTGATTTCCAGTAGCGATTTCGGCCACATTTAACTCATGTGACATGAACTAAACTGGAATAGCATATTCAATCATTCTCCCCCTTGCTTTTTTTAATCTTTAAATACAAACTCTAGCTTCTTTGCTTTCTGTATATGAAACAGCTGCAGAAGAGAGACTCATTCAGACTCACAGCTTGGGCCCCGGTTTTTTTAATGGCTTCCATGATAGCATCCATGTTGAGGTAGCTTTTACTAGTGGGAGCTGGGCCAACACAGACTGCTTCATCCGCCATTTTCACATGGACCTGAAAAGACAAAATGTCTACATTTTAATACACTTGTGCCAGTAAATATATTACTCCTATCTCTCTTAACTATTAAAGTTCAAGGAACAAAAAAACCCTGATATGAAGCACATATTAACAGACTACTGTATGGACATTGAAAATACACACAAACATACACAGACAGAGAAACATACGTCTGCACTCACAATAAAAGACAGAAGAGAGGGGAAGGAATATGTATAATGAACAGACACACATTGGTGCATATAAGGATCTGTGACACCAAATTTCATTTCATACCAAGCCTGCTTTGTATTTAGATGAATAATACAAAGAAATACGTATTTAAAAATGCTACACCATCATCTATATGGAAATTCAGAGCCTAAAACTACTTTGTTAAACGTAACAGGGCTGCTTAATATCTTGCTACTTGACAACAAACATTCACGGCCAGTTCCATCTAAGCAGGCTCCCCAGGAAGTTGGTGATAATTAGAGTGAATTGAATGAAGGGATGCAGTGAGTGTCCCTGCACAGCATCAGGTCAGCACCATGCACAAATTAAAGCCTATGACTAAAGAGTTCAATATCACTACACGTGAACCAGAAAATCTTGAGAATTATTTAAGCAGGCTTAGGTTCCCCAAATCATTCTTACCCTTATTCAAATGGACAATTGTCAAAAACACTTTTTATAGCAAGTCTGAGAGATAAGTGATAGCCAGGAAAGTCTGCCCACAATTTAGAATTCTGAAGGGCACATCTTCGAGAGCAGACAGCTATAAGAGCTAGTCTTTGGCATAGCTTAAGGACGCTTAGTAATCTTTTAAAAGGACACACACAAAACCCCGCTTAGAAAGCATCTGTTATTTTAATAATGAGGAATGGAAGGAAGTCTTGTATTTTATTAAATGCATACTATTTAATAATATTTGTATAGACATATACAATCAGGCGTCTGCAATACAGTTCTTTTCTTTTCTTACAATAGTACTCCAAGGTAAATTAAGAAATAAAATAATAGCAGAAGATGATAGATAACGCTAACTACTTACAAGACTGAAAATATCTGTGACATTCTCAGGTAGAAATAAACTCAATTCTCACAAGATCAAGGAGATATTTAAGAACTGGCACAAGGTAGAGGGAGAAATAAATCTGAAGCAATAAGCTTTGAGCTTTAAAAAAAAATCAGACAAAATTGTAGCCACTGAATTTAGATTATAGAATGTTTAAGGCTACTTTTCCCTGCATTCTAGATGTCAAAGAGAGCTTAGAAATATATCCATCCAACATTACAAGAGAGAGAAACAATTCTAAAACTGTAACACTTTTAGAGTAAATGAAATACATATTTTTAAAGAACACACAAGAAACATGCATTCATCACCCTTGGAAATAAATGCAAAGTTGATCTTCAAACAGCAAATGCAAAAAGTAGATGTATGAAAAATACCATGACTGAAACTTTTCTGGTTCCCTTGAAAATAATAAGAGTTAACTTATTGCAGGTATTATATAGGTATTTTGCAAGTGTACATGTATATGTATCTTTCTAAATTCAACTATCGTTTCTGTAATCATCTTCATCTCAGATGCAAGAAGTGCCAGAACAATTTTTCAAATACACTCCTCACAGTTCTTACAAGAATTATTTTAATTACAGCAGTTATATATAAGAAACTCAGGAAATACATGACTCCAGACTATTTAGGCAACTCCAAATGTACAATTTTTTTACTTTGAGCATATACAAATAATTACTGACAAAAGAATAAATAGGGATGTTGTTAAATTTCAGCCAACCAAAAATACAATCCGTATTTTTTCATCATGTTTTTAATCTATCATATTCTGTATGTATTTATTGTTAGCTTCTCAACTTTCATCTTGCCATTACCTTCCTATATGATTAAACCCTCTGACAGAGTCATATTCTTACTCTCAGCTCCACTTAGAGTTCATATGGCTGGTTGGTTAGTTCCCCAAAAACCAAAAAATAATTTATATCAGGGTGGAGGGGTTTTCTTACACACACACACTAAAAGTCTGCATTCCAGTTTTCTACAAAATGCACACCTAAAGCTAATCTGATTTAAGATAAAACTAAAATCAAAGTTAGTATGTTGAACTAGCACTCTCTTGAGACTGCACTTAAAAGCAGGCACTCAAGGACTCTTGGTGTCTCTCATTCCATAAACTGGATTTTACAATCAACACACAGCCTCTCTCTCATGTCCAACAATTGATTTTCCCTCAGCTGGGACAGAAAGAAAGGCCTCAGAAGCTGAATGACATTCAAGTAAGTTCATATAGGAATTCTTCATATACCATCTCCAGGGCATGAAATGCCAAAGCCAAAATCTTGATCTCAGAAACAAATAGCATTCAGCAAAACTGATAAAAAAATATGTTACTGTGATCCATGTTCAGATCTGTTGTTGTTGTTTTACAGACAAATGGCAATTGACATACTAATTCAGCTGACTGAAAGTTACTACTGAGTATCAGGAGTTCTCTAAAACTATGAAGCACAAACGTAATTCCATCCAAACCAAACTGAATATTTCATCCAAGATTATCAGAATTTTCGTATATAAACAACACTTCCATCTTCTCTGTTCACCAGTCTGTTCTCTTCATTCAGTCATAAACGGCTCCAAGATGTATGCGGGAATAGAATTATATTAAAGCTAAAATTATTATTCTATCTGATAGCTTGAAAGTAGAAACATTACCACAAAACAAAGCTATGATTGCATGAAACCACATTAAGTGCATCCCTTCTCCAGTAAATACTTCAACTGAAAGTCTTGGATACAGAAAAAAACAGAGAATTTATCTGGCACACAAAATTAACACAGTATACATTATTAAATGTAAAGTCAAAGAACATAATAAAATCAGTTATCAAATCTGTTTTAAAGCATTGGCAAATTTCTGTTTCAAAATTCAAAGTTTTCCAAACAACATACGTCTCAATTAAAAAGACAATTATGTTACTACAAATCAGTAAGAACAGCACCAGACAAATCAATTAAAAGTCTTGGCAAACCCAAGTTAAAACCATATGACGAAAGATAATTCAATGTAGGACAGATCTATTTTTTCACCATTTTTAATCTGTTACTTAAAAAGACTAAAAGCCAAAACAATATTATGTGATATAGTGGTATTAGGTATACAGTTGAAAAGGGGGGAATAAAGAGAATAGTAAGACATTGATAGACAACATCTTTGCTTTTTGGAATATTTGTCAAGATATGAGATATGATGTTATAGCACATATTTAGTTTTATTTGCATTAGAATGGTTTTGTTTCTTTTCTTCTGAGCAGGCAGCAACTTGGTGCTAGAAGCAAAATATCCTTTGGGCACCCGTAATGTTTAAGACACATGTGGGAAATTGTAGCCCGTCAGATGTTTTTGGCTTCTAATTCTTCTCAGCTCCAACCAGTGTGGTGTAGTGTCAAATTGGGCTTTGAAAGAATCAAGTTCAAGTCCCTCTGGACCATGAAACTCACAGTATCACCACAGAGCGGTCACTAAACTCAACAGAATTGTTATTGTTATAGATAACACACAGGGACAATGAAAACTATGTACCCCACTTTGACCTTATTGGACAAAAGGCAGGATTTAAATGTACCCGATAAATAAACAGAAAACCTATCCAACAGGGAGAGATTATGACATCTGGAGTCCAAAAATGGCTGGCAGGCTGCAGTTGCCAGCTCCAGTTTGAGATCCACAAAGCCCTGCTAAATCTACCACAGTTAGAGCTCAGGAAATTAGTATAACTACTGTCAGGCATGGTTGTCAAGGTAAATCAGCATCAACACTTTTACGCAAATGGATTTTTTTATGAACTTGATTAAAAAATCAGTAATTGTCTTGATGTCTGCAAAGGGACAGTAGGAAAATAAAATAACTAAAAGCTTCTTTCAAAACAATGTTATGTGTAAGTTCTGCAAATCCATCAAACACCTTGCAAAACATTTCTAAAGCAGTTTCTAGAAAATGCAACAAATGTTTTGCAACCCCCAGATATTATTTTTTTCCCTACCTTGTCACTGCAGAAGACAAATGGAAAAAATCTGATCTCCTACTTACATCACAGTGTCAGAACCACCCACCTGAATTGTTTTTTTAGAACACCTTCTGTATATTAAGTAGGTCAAAATGTTTACCCATTAGCAGATACCACTTACCTGAACATAATGCCTAATTAAAATAGAACACACAACACAGTGCACAGGTCCCTCAGTGGACATGAGTGCCTGGGATCATCCACAGTTTTGCCGAATAGGTCAACCAATGCATCTTTAGACATTAAGGCATAAATTCTGATGTTGCAGCAGAACACAATCAGGCAGCTCTCTCCCTCCTCATTCCCCAGTTTATCTTCCAAAATCAAATGTATCATTGTATGCAAACTATACAGATAGCCAGTTCTGAGCATTAGCTAGGAATTTATACAAAGCAACCTAATTGAACTAGCTATCTCTTTTTCAAAATCTGCATCAGTATTACAGAGCAATGAATGGTGTTTCAGTGTAAAGTGGATTCACTCAATTGACCCAAACAGCATAATGCGGCTCAGCAAGACAAACCACAATTAGCTTGTCCCATAAAATGAGGGTAATGAGTAAATCCTTTGTAAGGTTGCTTCTCACTCACACACCACAAAGGCATGGCAAAGTCCTGAATTAAAAATCAATTGAATGCAAATTATCTTCGAATCCACTGTTTCAGCTGTTAAGTGAAAAAGAGGGTATTGTGCCAAGACTTGTGCAAGAAATCTAAATATAGTTAGGCATAGAATGTAGAGCACTACAGAATATGGAGCTCAACAGATCTAGTTAAAGGTGCAGGATCAGAAACACAGAGTCTCAGGGGTGCTAATATGTGTATGTATGTATGTATGTGCCTTCAAGTTGCCTGTTGACTTACGGCCACCCCACGAATTTCATAGGGTTTTCTTAAGCAAAGGATACTCAGAGGTGGTTTTTGACAGTTCCTTCCTCTGAAATATAGCCTACAGCACCTGGTATTTGTTCGCAGTCTTGCATCCAAGCACTGACCAGGGCTGTTGTTGCTTAGCTTCCAAGATCAGATGGGACCTTTGCCTTTAGAATATGTCCATACCACAACAAGCATACAGCCTGAAGCCAGAGTAACTGCGGAGGAGAGGGAGGCTTTCCCAAACTGAAATGGCACCTGAGTCAGCACAGTATAGTCCTTTGACTGCTGGACTATAACTCTGGAGACCAAGGTTTGATTCCCCACTTGGTCATAAAAACCGACTGGGTGACCTTGGGCAAATCACACACTCTCAGCTCCAGAAAACCCCATGATAGGTTTGTTTTAGGGTCACCATGAGTCAGAAATGACTTGGAGGCACACAGCAACACCACCAACAACAACAACAGCAGTGCTGAAATCTCTTTTTCTTATACCATTTTTTTAAAATAATAAAGGAGCTACTGACAAAGGGAGGCAAGACCAAACTGAAGCATTTCTGAAGCTTTAGAGTAAGGTTCTCAAACTGTAGTCTGCGTGCTCTACTTATAAACCCTGTGGAAAGGCAGAAGTACAAGCAAGCTATTTTGACATCAGAGCCACTGTTTTGTAGCAATGTATTTAAGTCTCTTACTCCAAGTCTCAAGCCAAGTCTCAGATCTCTACCTTCAAGTCTCAAGTCAACTCTTAAGTCCTTGAAGATACTTTCAAGTCAACTCTCAAATGTGGGGGCCAACTTTAATAGGAAAAAGAAGTGGTGCTGGTGGGATGTGGGGGAATCAATGAACTTACAAGAACCAGCAGCTTCAGAAGTGGAGAACAGGATACTTCTTACCCCCAACTCCCTAAGCTGGAGGCATTTGTGTCAAGGAGCATAAACGAGTCTGCAACTTCAGAAGTGGGAAAAGGATGCTTCTTACTTCCCATTTCCAAAGGTTGCAAAAAGAAATGGAAGTTATGTTCAAAGTTGTAAAGTTTCTGGATGAATGGGTTATGTTACTGACCCAAGGGCAGCAGTCAGTCACCAAAAATATGCAAGTCACAAGTCGAATCAAGTCAATGTGTCATTTATTGTTGAGTTGAGTCCAAGTCAAGTCACTGAAGCGATCTGAGTCCGAGTTAATTGACTGGAGTCTACATTGCTGCTGTTTTGTTATCACAGTAATACTTGCCTATTCATTCAGAGATTATCTAGCTACAGCAGAAAGTAGCTTTAATGTCAGTGGTCAACAAATCCACATCAGGTTCTAATCTGAATTTTAAAGGACGTATCCATGATGCTGAGCCCATATCGTGAATAAGGTCAGAACCTTGGAACGATCCTGTAACATAAAACCCAGAGCAGATTCACTGCTGAAAAGAGAATAACTTGGGCTAGATTGCCAATATAGTCCAACAATTTTGAAATATCTACGTAAGAGAGAACAGGTTGTTTCTCGTGTAGTTCAGTTTCTCTTCAAAAAGAAACTGAGAAAAGAGTTTTGGCTCCACCCCAAAGCACAGGACTTCACCATTTTTCTAACTTCAAATCTTTGGGGGGAAAAAACAATTTTAAGATTATGTTCTTCCCTTTGGTTACAGAACCCTCCAAGGCAACCCATGAGATAAAACTATTACATATAATACAATAAACATTCCATAAAACACTAATTTAGAACTGGCCTCTCAAATGGAGAGCCAGGGGACCACAGGTCACATCCATTCCGCAAATGCTGGGAAGAAAAAGGCAAGACCAGAAGTGCCCAGATGTTCATTTGCCATTTTGATTTTGGGGGATCTAGTAGTTTGGAGTAGCCTCTGCACCACCACCCCCGGCATGACTGGTTCTTCTAGAGGCCTTAAAGAGCAGCACAACCCATTCCCTCCCAAGAAACAAAAATCAGTATGGGAAAGTATCAGAGGCCTCCATGGGTACCACAAAAATGACTTTAATAACTGCAAGCAGCTCACATACTACACTCAGCTTATCCCTAAATTAAATGATCCACAGTAAAAGGAGGTAAAAATTATTAAGAGAATCCAAAGATCTGGTGAAACACAGACTTCCAATGTTCACCAAAAGAGAGGGAACCACTGTTTGACATCACAGCCACAGAAGTTTTATTGTTCTTTCCAAGGTAGCCAAAAGCAACAAAATGTGGAGCAAACCTTTGACAAGAAACTTAAAAGAAGCAGACAGCCTTATGTGGAAAAAGATAAATCTTGAAACAAGTTTGCCTCAGATCATTTAGGGCTTTATGGTAATAAACAGCAACTCAATTTCTGCTTAATTATCTACTGAAGTACAGGCTCAAATAACAGATTACTATACTCTAGAAAGCAGACCCCAAGCAATACCATGCCTGCTCCAGCTTCAGCTAGAACTTGACATTTTAGAGCATTTTAGAGCATTTTCAAAGTTACCCCCCCACCAAAAGAGAACACTGGAGGGGTGGCATTCATCCTGAGGGAGCAGGTATGTTGCTTGAGAGTACTCTTAGATCCATCTTTCTCACTGGAAGTCCAGGTGGACTCCATGGCTCAGAAAGCTTGAGAGCTTCTTGGACAAAGTTAACTTAGCCACAGCAGTCCATGCAATGGTAACTTCCCAATTAGACAACTGCCATGCACTCTACATGGGACTGCCCTTGAAGACAACTCAGAATCTACAGCTAGTTCAAAATCCAACAGCTGGACTGCTGACCAGAAGATCATACAAAAATCGTATAATACTGGTTTTAAAGAAACTGCACTGGGGGCCAATGCACGTCCGGTATGAATTCAAGATGTTGCTAAAGACACTTAAAGCCCCAAACAACTTCAAACCTCAATACTTGAATAGGCTTCTCTCCATAATAGTCCTCCCTGAGGTGTTTTTTTCGTATAATTTTTATTGAAAATTTGTCTCAAAAAAAACCCTCACACTTCCATACTTAAATCTTCCAGTTCAAATTGCTTATTTCCATTCCATTACAAACATAATTTCCATCTTACAGAGAGAAGAACAGTTACACTCCCTGAGGTTTAATGTCTGCTTGAGTGCCCTCTCCATCCCCTCAGTCATGAAAATGTGCTGTGGGAGAACATGAGTGAGGACATCCTCTGCTTTGGCACCCCATTTCTGGAACACCCTATCCTAGGAGGCCTGACTGGTGCCAAAGTTGCTGTCATTCTAGTGCCAAGTGAAAATGTGGTTCTTCACTAAAGCAACATAACTGGCTTTACACAAGCCCTCACATGTGCTTGGCCAAATGTTTTCAACTATTTTAACTGGTTTAAATTTATTTTTAACTGGTTAAACCATTTTAGTTTAGTTTCAACCTTTTGAGATCATTTTTATCATTTACACTGTTTTAAATCTGTCATGTTGATTTTATCATATGCTGTCCTGCTTTTATTGCATGCTATCCTGAGAATTCTAGATGGAGAGTAGGAAATAAACAAATAAATTCTCTAATCTAGATATTCACAAACATGACATAGAATCTTGGCCCCTGAATCTATACTCTTCAGAGATGGAGCTTCACATAGTTGAACATCTGGTCTAAATTTTGTTTTGTTTTTTCTTTTTTTTTAATATTTTTATTGACAATAATAAACATACAGACATAGGTAGAAAAAGAATAAACAAGTGTCACATACAGGAATAACAGATAGTAATATTAATACAAACCTCTCATTCTATATAAACCTCTTTCCAATCCCTTTTCCAGATTTTGGCCACTAAGGACCATTCCTTTTCGACTTTAACCTTATCAATCTTATCATCCATTAATGCAGTCAACAAATCCATTTGAAACATTTCATATAATTTCAATATCCATTGAGCCTGCGAATGTATCTCTTGACATCTCCAGTTGAAAGCGTAGACAATTCTTGCGGCCTTCGCCATATATAGAAGAATTCTACCATATTGCTTCTGGTACTTTTGGTTAGCTCCCACAAACATATTCAACAAATATAACTCCGGACTAAGTTTCAAATCGATTTCCAATATATTTTTAACTAAATTATGAATTTTCCCCCAATGTTCCTTTACCTTCTTACACTCCCAACACATATGATACATTGTTCCTAATTTCTTACCACATTTCCAACATCTATTAGAATAACTACTAAACATTCTGGCAATAGTTTGTGGTGTAATATACCATCGATATAACATTTTATAAAAATTTTCTCTCACATTTACACTTCTTGTAAATTTTACATTTATATTCCAAGCCTTTCTCCATTCAGCTAACTAAATAGAATATCCTAAATCCCTTGACCATTTAATCATAAAATTCTTAATTATTATCTGTTTAGTTTCTAGTTTTAATAATATATGATATATTTTCCCGATGAGGTGGTGGCCCCAATTAGGTATTTAATATCTAATTCTTTAAAGTCTGTACCCTTCTCCTGGATTCCATCTTCCACAATTTTGGACATGCCTGTTTCTTTTCCTATTCCGTGCTTTTGAAAGGTTCTGGGACCTGAAAAGTCAGCTGACCTTTTGTAAAATTTTGGGTTGGTCGTAATAATGGCACTGAAGCCGCTGTGGTGTGGTGGTTCCAGTTCTGAGCTAGAGCTTCAGGAGACAAGGATTTAAATCTCCACTGAGTCATGGAAACCCGCTGGGTCACACTCCTTTTGCCTTAGATTTGTTGCTCATCCTCCAAGCACATTAGCAAACGCTAGTAGTGGTTTTGTAGTAAGAACAATACAAAACCATAAATACATAAATATTATAAGACATGAGAAGAAACAAAGCATGTCATAACACTTCAAAAAAAAATACTGAAGAAGAATCATACATTAAAGCACAGATTTCAAGAAACAGAACAGTTGCAAAAATACAAGAAAGATTTTCCAGCAGGCCTGCCAACAGACTCAAACTACAAGAGTCTACTGTTCCACTTATAACAAATGTTCAAAATACCTAGCCAAAAGGTACTATCTGTTATACTCAAATTTATACAGTCTTTCAATATATTTCTAAGTTACATTTAATTAAATTTACCAGTTTCCATCTTTAAAAAAGCCTCAAAGCAATTTCTGATAAAAATAGGGGAAAAACACAATTTGATAAAAATAATAAAGCAACAATAGAATAATTCAATAAAAACAGTTAATTAAAAATGAGTTGTAGCTTACAACAATCAGAAAAATAATAAATAATGAGTAATAAACAAGTCGTTATCAACTGCTGTCAAGTTGACTGACTTATAGTGACCCTATGAATGAGAGATTTCAAGATCCCTGACCATCAACTGCCCTGCTAAAGTCTTGCAAACTCTGGGCTGTGGTTTCCTCGACTGAATCAATCCACTTGTAGTGTGGGCTTCCTTTTTTTTTTTTGTACTGTCCCCCAATTTACCAAGCATCATTGGCTTTTCTAATGAGTGACATCATCTCATGACACATCCAAAATACGACAGCTTCAGTTTAGTTATCTAACAAATAAGGCCAGTATCTAATTCGGCACTTAAGCTGAATCACACCACTACTACCATGTCAGTGGGACAGTGAAACCACTCTGGGTTTTAATATGAATTTTAAAGGAATTCTGGAAAGTGCAGAACCCTATAACCTAACACGTAGCTCAATCTAAAATGTTTTCTGTTGCATAGTAGAAAATATGTAGTAATGGGGGAATGAAGACCTACTTTTCACTGTCTTCTGTGCAGCAGTTATGTCTGTGGGAAGGTGAATCCACACTGAGTTTTAATCTGTGCTAAAGGAACCATCAAGGAGCTGAATGGATTCTGCATCTTGGATACTTCACATAAAGTTTGGGCTAAAAGCTGGAGTAAGAGTCACAACCGCAATAACACAGAAACCACTAATGCCCACTGACCAGGGGACTGACTGGTTCTCAGGTAGGAGTTCATTCCACTCACTGAGCAATATTACATAGAAACCAATTCTCTGCACTGTAAGAAAAGGAAACTCAGTACACTGCAGTGCAGAAAGAAGAGCCTCCCTCTTCAAGCCTATAGAAAGGGGAGAGACCTACATGGGAGAAGTCCTTTTCTAAGATAACATGACCCTGAGCAGAATATGGCCTTAAAAACCCAAAGTAACCCCTTCAACTTCACTAACTAGCTAACTGGTTGCCAATGCACATCTTTCAGGCCAAGAGTTGTATGTATGTAGCAGGAGGCTTAAAATGGCTTAACATTTTTTTAAAAAAGAAAAGAAGTTGTCTCTTCTAGGTATGAGACTGAAAAGCTGGTACCAGGCATACCTCCCTAGGGTACCAAAACTGAATAAGGCTTCTCCTTCGATGGAGTCCTCTGAAGATGCAGATGGTTTCTACAGAGGAAAATAGATGACATCTCTGGCATGTGGGCAAGTTACTGTGGGAAGATGTGTTTGTTCAGGTTTAGATATACATCAGTCAACAAAGTGGATATGTTCCTGGGCATTACTTTCGTAATCAAAAATTTTATAATAGAGGCAGAATAACATGAAAAGAATACAAACAGATTCCTGTGCCACAAAAAGAAGAGCAGTTCAGGATGTTTCAGCAATTTTTTTCTTAAAAATTAACAAATGTGCACATGTGAAATGAAACAACCAGATGAAGTGAACCTTGAATAAGCAAACAAAAACATTTGAACTTTCTAGAGACCACCTGAAAGCTTATTTCAAAATTGATCCTAGGATGACTTTTTCTTTCGCTAGCCTCCACTTTTCTTATGATTTTCATTTTCTTGCACTTACAGACCTATGTTTTTTAACATGCCAGGGCAGCTGATGAGGCAGCCTCCTCTGTCACCCCCTTTTTTTTCCATCTTGCTGTTCACACATATTCTTTAAGGGATCCTGAAAGCAGCTGCTGTTTACTTTGTTGCAGACAGGCACACACAACTGCAGTAGGTTCAGCTAAAGTTGAATCCTGGTCTTCCCCAGTTCAACCTTTGTTTATTTCATTGTTTACTGCAGATATGCTACTGCAGCCCGACGCTGAAAGTCTGTATTGCTGGCTATTTGCCGTAATAAACTTGCTGAAAGTCTGTGCTACTCCAGCCCTTTCACAATCCTCCCAGTGCTGATACCACTAAAAAAACCTTCCAGCTGGACAAAGGATAAGGAGAGAGGGAGGGCTGAGCAAAAAGACTCTGTAAAGAGGAGCTTTCTTTGTCAACTTGTACTTGGATCCCAAGCACCATAAGATTCTTAAGAACTCTCAAAGCTAAAAGGCAGCCAGTGGACCTCTTTTAACAACAGTCATAAACAATCCATGTGAGTAGGACAAGTTAAATCCCTCAGTAGCTTCTGAAATGTTTCCAGAGACAGGTATTTGCAGAAATCTAGATGGGCATGAATGGTCATACTAACTGTACCCAGGAGACTTCTCAGGAGGCAAACCAGCCAATGATGTTGAAGAAAGCTCTCTCACAGTACAAGGGTCACTTGTTCCTCTAAATTGGGGGGGGGGCTTTTACACTATACCCTTACAGCAGTAATATTTCACTTTAATGCCACTGTATAGAATTCTTGGATTTACAGTTTAGGAAGGCTGGTCAGAATTCTCAACCAGAGGGCTCCAGTATCTCACCAAATGACAAATCCCAGGATTCCATAGGATGTTGCATGGGCAATTAAAGTGGAATCATAGTGCTATAACAGTATAGTGTGAAAGGGCTCTGAATCAAGGAGGATGCCCAAAATTGTCAACCTATTCCTTCAGTGAAATAGGACAAGACTATAGGACTGCTCATGTAAAATTTATACTAAGCTATCTCCTAGAGAACAAAGCAAAAAAAACCCACAAAATCTGAAGAAAAACTTCCAAAGTTATGTACACAAAAAGGTATATGTGTGTCTATTAGATATGAGTATATATTTAGTCATATTCAGGCCAGTTCCAACTAAATCCTCTTTCCAGATAGCAATTAATTTTTTCTCCTGCCTGCTAAATAAAGTCATATCCCCTGCTGATGGCAAATGATTGGTTTACCTATAACTCCAGGGAGCTTAGCTATCACTCCTTTTAAGAAGCTTTGACAGTTTAACCTGCTGGGCTCACAGCACCCTTGGGAGGGCCTTACTTGCAGTTTTACTTCTGATGCTGCTGACCATAACACTGACTCTATAGATAATGGATTTCAATAACAACCTCCTACAGGTTAACACTTTTGGGTAGCATCCATGATACTGCTTTAATTGAGTTAATACATGAAGGTCACAGTTTGGTAGGAAGTTTTTAATAAATTTGGCGGTGTTTACACATCTTTAATTATTATTACTGTGTGTTCATCCATACAGTAGCTCTAAGATAAGGTACCTACAGATATAATCCAGTCTGCTTGTGGATTTTATAAGATGTTCCAATTCTCTTTTTTTTTTTAAGTGAATATGCTTTATTTAGTTTGACTTCCTTGAAACATGCACATTTTGAACAGTGTCATGAAAAACATGAAATGCACGGTTCTTGTCCATGCCGGGAACAGGACTGTTGCCTGGCCCACAGAACAGATTATCTACCACCACCTGGGACATATGCACTCATGCTCAAGAATCAGAGTATTTGAAGGAAGAAAAGATTAATGCCTTGACTTGAATTTAGATGAAAAGCAATAGTAGAGAGATGATAAAAATACATGAACTATTTTTTTTCTTTTCAAGAAACAATTTATAGTTGCATTTTATTAGATTTAATAGAAAACAGCTAGGTGAAGCAGCTACCACTATTAAGCTAGGTTTTTAAAGCAAATTTTACAGCAGGATTTGCCGCTGTCCCATTTTCTTTTTAGTAATGTACCTTCAGAAAATGTTATGAATTGGGGATTACTTTTTATTTAAGATTTTTTTTAACTTTACTTTTTATTTAAGATTTAATATGCTACCTGCAAACTGTAAACACAAAATTGAATAGGGGAGGCACCCCTCCCTCTTAAATACAAAACCCTGACAGGTAGTACAGAGGTTAGTAAAAAGCCAGCATGGGAGCTATTTAATATACTTCTTGATTAACTCATTGCCTGTCCACCTCTCCCACAGACATGTACTAACATGTCATAATCGTCATAATTCCCATCATCCCCACAGCTCACACACAAGCTTGTTGATTAGCGCACAACTCCCAGACGAGCCATTGCTAATGCTAAATAATTCCCTTTAGCCTCCTGCTACTATACCACAGGCTCCCCAATTAAACATAATACTGCTGATTAGCCATATCAGTCTGGACAAATTTCTACGAGGGATTCTGTTTCAGTTGTTTGCACTAAAGAAAAAAAGGAAGGAAGGAAGAGGGGCTACACAAGGAAATGTCACAATACAACAAAGTAGTTTATTTAAAATAAAAAGCCATGTAAGAACTTGAAAATGAAATTTAAATTTAATTTAAAAGTTTAATTTCTGCTTGAGTCAGCATATATTTTTAAATTTTTAAATCATATTTTTAAATTCAACATATTTAAAAAAATCTGATAATGTCTAAATTAGCTAAGGTTTTTAACCATAAATTCAAAAGAAGGTGTGGCTATCTTCTCTGACAACTAAACTTCTGAATCATTACACTGAATATGTGGATCAGAAATGGAGTTACACCATCACTGATCCAAATTACAGTAGCCCCTCCACATTTGGGAGGTTTCAGAGCACAGAACCCCTGGCAAAAGTGAAAAAACTGTGAATACCCACACACAATTCCCCTCCGGAGTCTCCCCACTTCCATTCCTTCCTCTCTGGTCCCAGCAGTGGGTGTGGGGAGAAAAAAGACAACCTAAAAGGCTTACTGGTACTTTCCCCTCAGACAATGAAGAGGGGAGTTTTAGAGTTCTAATTACTTCTGGCAGCCATTTTGAGAAAGGAGCACCTGACCAATCAGCAGCCAATACACAGCAGAATTGCAATCACATGACAGAGAGGCCAAGCCTTCAGCAATGGGAGAGGGCTTTGCTCACCCAAAAGGAAAAAACATCCATTTTAAACACAAGCTTCGCAAGTCTCAAGCCATTATGGTGTAGTGGTTGGACAACTGGACAACTCCAGAGAACATGATCTGAATCTCTGCTCAGCCATGCAAACCCACTTTGGTGACCTTGGGTAAGTCATATTCCCTCAGCCTCACAGGAAGGCAAAACCAGTCTTACAAAATCATATTTATTTACTTGAATTTATTTACATTCAAAAGGAATCTCAGTTACATACAATAATCTTCCAGTATAACAAAAGCAGGGTGATAAAAACATAAAAGAAGAAAAAATAACCACATTTGTCTTAAGTTCCTATAAAAGTTGACCAAATGTCAAAGAATGAGTCAATTTCTACATTTTGTCTACACCTCATTCTTTCAAATATTGCAAGTGTTGTTAGATCTTCTATCCATTAGATCACCGGTGGAGGAAAATTATCCTTCCAGTAAAAAAGTATCAGTCTTTTAGCAGGGCACAAAAAGGCACAAAAGATGCACTTCCATTTGTTAATTTCCAAAAAAAATAAATAAGAGAACATGAATGTCTCTGAATATCAAGGAACTCTCCAATAAGAAATTTACTTATGTGATTACTTCTTCCCAAAATGTAGCTACTACAGGACAATTCCAAAATATATGTGTTAAGGAAGCATTAGCAATATTACATCTCCAGCTTTTGATGATTTAAAAAGTTGTGGTCACCTACACGCCCAAGAGCAATTTCTGCTGTATGAGACGTAGTCAGAGATCTATAGCCATAATAATTATAGATGTTAAAACAGATGGCCATTGATTAGTCAAAATTAGATAGTCTAATTTTCTATTTGATTCTTGATATATATAGATATATAGATATATATAGATGACAGAAGTTTATCTATATAAATTGTTGGTTTGGATACTTGGTTGGCCTCAATTACTGTCTCAAATATCAAGGGACCCTCGAATGCACTTAAAGCTGCAAGGCCAAATTTGGATTGTACAAACATTTCAGCTGTAAATATTGCCATTTAGCTGACAACTTAAACTGCTCTTGCAAAATTGAAAAATATCTGAAAAATAACACCAAATATCTGATTTAAGGTAACAATCCCATTATTGGGCCATGCCTTCAATAAAAATGGTTCCTTACGACTTTTCAAATCTGGATTCTCTCATAAAATCAATTTGGCATGAGTGTATGGGTCAAACATGGGTGTATGGGTCAAACTACAACTGACAACACATTATTTGCCACACAGTTCTAACTGCTGAAATTTGGCAAAACACTATCTTTTTTTATAAAATGAAAACTAATACTGTTTATCTGAATAGCAGTACCAGAAATGAAGACTCCAAGGTTAACCAAGGTTACTTACTTGAAGTGGATATGTCCAAAAATTAATACAACATAACAGAAGAGGGCTGGAGAAACACCCTGTCCCTTAGTTGGTGATTTATTACACTCAACTACAAACAGTTTGCATTGAAACATTTGAAGTGCAACCTCCATTGACAAAGTACTTGAAAGTGAAACTAAATGCCAAGAGAGATGGATAACATAGTGCTCAAAACCTGAAGATTAAATTAAGTGACAATTTGAACTGGAAATAAGAAATATCTGGTATCTCCAAGAATCAAATAATTAAAAGGTTCACAAGAAAGCCATATTTCAGAGAAGGTGAAATAAATAATGTCTCTGATGCCAGACTGGAAAAATGTCCAGCACTAGGCTAGATGAAACTGACTCTGTGCTCATTAAAATTCAAGCATCAATATCTGAGATATCTGGCCAGATTTTAGATTTGAACAAACATCTGACAGAAAGTGATAGGAATTTAGAGCAGTAATTGGATATGTTAAGATTAGATATCAAAGAACAAGTAAACCATTTCCTGAAAAACAGTTCAAAGAGGTCAGCACATCAGTTCAGAACCTCGCAACAACTACACATAAACATGAACAGGAGATCTCTTATAATTCAAAGGGAACAGAAATTTTATGGCAGGATTTGGAAAGGCACAGAATAGAATTATGATAAAGGAGTTAAAATCAAAGGAAACACAGATTAGATTAAGAGCTATTCCAGAAGACCTGACTTAAAACAGATAGTTTTTTAAAGCTTTGATTACCTTAAAAGCAGCTCTGGTGAAGAACGTGACAAGAAGATTGCAGCAATACACAGGCAAAACTCTACTTATGCACAAAAGAAAAAATTCCAAGAAATGTGATAATTTGTTTCATATATAACACCATCAGAGAGGGAATACTGACAGCACACTTTAAGAAAAGGCTTAAAATGAATGAAAATGAAATTATGTTTAAAGAAATTCCCAAATGAATGCTGAAAAAAATGCAGAGTATAAATTCCAGGTGGAGGTGTTCAAAAACATATGTGTGTGTGTGTGTGTGTGTGTGAGAGAGAGAGAGAGAGAGAGAGAGAGAGAATAAAAACATTCACTGGATAACCACTTATGCAGGTGAAAAATATATGGTAAACTCTGGAGAGAGTGAGAAATTAGTTCAAAGTGCTGGATGAAGAGACACTGGAAGGAGACATTTAAATAGTTGAACAAGTAATAACAATATAAGATGGTATCTTAATAAAACAATTAAAATTAATCTTAAAATAATTTCATGGAATATAAATGGATCAACTTCACCCTAGAAAAGGAAAAACTTCTAATTTCTTACAAAATCCCAAATATGAAATTATTTATCTTCAAGATAAGATATATAAGAAAAAGAAACTGTAGAAGCTTGTAGAAGCATGGGCATAGAGTTTGTGTCTGCCAACAAGAACAAAAGAAATGGAGTAGTCTTTCACATAAATCAGACATTACAATCTAAACTGATTTCTGAAGATGGATAAGGTAGATTTGTAACTGTGGAAATGCAAGATAATGCATTTAATAGGTATTTATGGTACCAATAATAAGAAATCAACATTTTATGAAAAACTGTTATGAAAAAGATCTAAATTAGGTCTACTAAATCTGATTTGCATAATCCTAATAAATGCTCCACTAAAGATAGTAAGGAAGATCAAGGGAGACTAACTAAAACCTTGTTTTTTAGAATTTGACAAAAAAGATGGGTGAGAATAGAGAAATATTTAAATAGTACGGGATGTAGGTCATTGCTGGAAAGACAATTAGAAACAGTATAATAGAGGGTCCGTGAGATCCACTTGGGTGGCATGGAAGAAATGAAAGAAGAAATTGCATGCGCAAAATTATATATGGCATCCAATAGAATATTTGAATAGGGAAAGAGATAAGGGAATAAGCAAAGTAATTAAAAAATTAAAGGACGGATGTTACCAACTAACAGAGCAGTTATATGAAACCCTGCCTCAAGGAAACACTTCAAGAATGAACATTTAGAATCAAAGAATCATAGAGTTGGAAGAGACTCCAGGGGCCATCGAGTCCAACCCCCTGCTATGCAGGAACACCCATCAAAGCATTCCCAACAGATAGCCATCCATTTGTTTGATACAACTGTGAAACAATTTTAGCTTCAATTAGTTCGTATTTATAAATAGTTGCAAGAAATAAAGGTGCATGGAGAAAGTCAATACACCCTAAAAGATTTAATAAGGAGAAGGAGAAAAAGGAATGGGGGGAGGATTTATAAAATTTTATTGGAAAGCCAATTTATACTGGAAGATGGACTATTAGACTCATAGGAAAGAGATGTTAAAATAAGTAATAAATTCAAGAGTGGCAAATGAAATCATCCAGATTAAAACTACTAAAATAAGAGAGCAATAGTTAAAATTAATTAGAAGATGGTACAGAATACCACAGCAGTTATCATATATAATGAAAGATATGCTACTTAATTGCTGGCATGGATGTGGATGTAGAAATAAAGGTACATATGTACATATATGGTGGGAGTGTGGTAAGGTGCAGAGATTTTGCAAGAAATAATTAATGAAATAAATGGAATAATAGGGAAAAACTTAGAATTAAATAAAGAAAAAATGCATGACTGTAAATATAAAGAATTTGGGATTCAACAGAGATGAGGAATACTTCCTAAAAGAAATGTTGAAAGCAGCTCAGGTGGTTATTGCAATCGGAATGAAAGACAAAGAAAAATGGAAGGTGGATGGATGGCGACATTCTATCTTAGAATGTATAATGTTTCATTTTATATCAGAAAGCAGAATGGGGTGTATGAGTCAGTCAAAAGAAGGTGACTGGATAAGGAAGTGGAATAAACTAATAGAAACAATTAGAGAAAAGAAGGCATACAAAATTGTAAAAGGTACAATTAATATGATTAGCCACATCAAATAAAAGGGGTTTGAAATAAAAATTACCTTTGTTCATTTGGGGGATGGGGGGAATGGAAGGAAGGATTATAGCAGTAGGAAAAATATATATATGGACAACTAATTTATTAATTCTAAGTGAAGCACAAATGTTTTGTATTAATTGCTGGAATAATTTTTTGTATGTATATCAATTTGTTAATGGACTTAATGGAGAGAATGGACTTCAGTGAAAATATTGTTTGGGCAATAAATACAATGCAACTATACAGGTGAGAGAAAATGCAACTATAGAGGAAGTCATCTGTAATGAATTTGTATGAAGGTGAAAAGTTACTGGTCTAAGATCTATGTTAAACCAAAAAATTGTAAAGGTAGATTTTGTAATTTTACCAGAAATGTTTTTGCTGGGCATTACAGATAAAGAATTGCAGAGTAAACATGGACTGTTGTTGTTTTAATATATTTTATTAAACTGAAAAATAATACACGAAGATCCAAACAACATAAAAAGACAGGAAAGAAACTGACATAGTTATACAACTACCAATAGTATACAAGCCATACAAACTAGACCATCCAACATCTAACTAAAAAAGAGGTTTCCACCTCTGTAGCAACCAGTGAAAAGCATTCTAATAGTAATCCTGACCTCAGCATCATATTGTAATAGGTTCTTAAAACCTGCTGTTTAATCTAAAATCAGCTAATATACTGAGAAAATTGTTAATAACAATCGTAGTAATAACAATAACCTAACTAATTTTTTAAAATTCTATCCTAAATTCTTAAAAATAAGATCATATTAAAAAAAATTAAGGTTACACATTTCCTTTAAAATTTTAAGCTAATGTCCTAGTATTGCCTACCAAAGTTACTCATCTAAAATCTAAAATCTAAAGTCTCCTCTTATGTCATTTGAATAAAAAATAATAACCATTTTTCTTGATTCATCTTTTACCTTCTCAGCATTCATAACAATTAACAGCTATAAGATAATTTAATATTCATAGTAATTTCTCTTGATAAATGTAGTCATTATCTCAAGAAATTTTTTTAATAATGATGACACTTAGCTATCGCATATCTTATTCCATCATCCTGTTTCCACTAAT
>CAOKZL010004253.1:0-39110 GCA_948472985.1 Iguana delicatissima
AAGAGAAAGGGGGGTATTTTCAGGGCACAATACCACTCTAGCTTTTGAGTGATTTCTAAGAAAACATAATTGGGGGTCTGGAGACTACAGGGTGTCCTGCAACCTGCCAAAAGGCACTGGGGTGTATGCAACCCCTTGTTCACACTTTCTTGATCTCTGAAGTACATGGTGCCAAGGAAGGATACATAACTGTAGGAACTGTGATGTCCTGTGGTAATGCTGATGCAGCTGAAGCCTACACAGACAGAGAAGCCAGAGGTGGGCAAGCCCAGATAAGGCAATGTATTGTTAGTAATGAAATAGTTGTTAGGTCAATACCTGTATAGAAGGAGCATCTCTGTTTGCAACTGGAAATATATCTGTAGTTTTCAAAACAGCGCTTGTAATGTGATGTTTATAGGCCCTACAACTGTACTAGGACAATAGTGATCAGATTCTGTATAACAACAATTGGTCTTCTCCACTCAGAACTGTATACCATGTTAGGATACCATGGCTTTTTCCTTGCCAAGTAGTGGAATTAATATCTGTTTGTACTTTGGAGAAAATTAAAATGCCATTTCTATAATGGTGAACAGGAATAGGAATAATGAACATGGTGCCATGCTTCACTGAGGCACATGGTAAAGACAAGACAAACCCCTAAAAATCAGAAAATGCCTCTGATAGCTGGATTAGAGGTATGTTGGAGCTAGCTGGGTGGCAGAAAGATCAGGTCTATATTCCTGAGAAAGTAGATCTGAAGACTTGATATATTCCTCAGTCACTGAGCCAATGTGATCAGCCACCATACAAGAGGGAAAAAAATCTTTTATTCTGTCAGTGGAGGCAGGGAAAAGTGAACTCCAAAAGATGGCTGAAATGTCACTGGTGAAGGAGATGAAGAAGAAGCATTTCTCTGCCTTAACAATTCCTTGAATTTCTCCAGCACAAGTGACTCTCCCAGGATTTAATTTAAACATTAGTGGCTTTTCCAGATGCTGCAACAAGGCCAGATCAGTGGCTAGAGTGAGCTGAGGCTTACTAATCAGTATCAAACCAGTAGTTGACATCATCACTACAACGGATGTTAAAGCTGCTGATCCTGTGGATGGCATTCTACCCCACCTTCCCCGCTGAAGTTTATGACTGAAGCAAAGAGTTGGAAAGGAATTAACAAAGACCAGGAGGATAACTGTGTAATGGAATTCAGTGCCTATCATCTTTTTCCAGAGACAGAAGGAGCAATTTTGTCTGGTCTGTTTGGCAACATTTTGACAAATTAAACAAGCGTCAACATTATGCCCTTTGCCCAAACGTAGAAGGCAAAAGGAATCAGTGTCAGAAGGTGGGATCAAGTTCTGCACAGTGGTCGAATGGGCCAGCAAGTAACACAAGGAAAAAGGACCAGGAATAACACAAGGCTGAAGATGATGACAATGAAAAAAGACATAAAATGTAAGTCTTTAAGTGGCAAAAACTGAAGTCCATTTAGCTGAAATCTATGCTCCTTAAGACATCAAGAGTTAGAATGTTCCAGTGCTGCTGCTATTGTCATAATCAAAAATAAACTTACTAAAAAGTTCAGTATTATGCCCTTTGAGTGTGCAGAGTGACAGCAGGGGCAGGTTTACAAGAGAAAACAATACACTCTTCTGAAAGAGATTCTAAATAGGTGCCAGCCAGTGGTAACAAAAAGAGACAACAACAAAGCTTTTCCCATTCCCCATTAGGTCAAGTATGGGAAAGGTGCATCACTCCAGCTGTAACTGGACTGCAGTTCCCATCAGCCCTGGCCACTATAATGCAAATTTTAACACAATAATTTCTGGAGGGACAAACTTTGCATTAAATTGATAGGTACATTCTATCCCTGACAGCTGTTGAGGTAGTCAGGAAAGACTTTGTTTAAACAATTACTGTATAATGAGATCATTCAAAGTTTTTTTTTTTCACTACAGTGAGGGACAACAGAGGACATGCGCTCAAGTCAAAATTATTTTGGTTAAATATATTTTTACAGGCATAGAGGTGCACCATCAGAGAACCCAGAGATCACACACAAATCCTGAAGGAACAGTAGCCTATTTCATGATGGACTGTTTTCACTTGACAATGTTTCGGGAGGAAAAAATATACCTGTGTAATAGATATGGTACATAAATAATCATTATCTAAGGTTCTGTTTATATGGCTATCTCAGAATAACATCTTCTTCACTTTGGATTTGATCCATGACACAAAGGATAAATCAGAGAGTAAGCTACAAATAAGGAGAGGTACTTTGAATAATCAAAAGTTTCCACAGCTCAACTTACACCTTGATATGTGAAATATTCATACTGCTAAAGTTCATACTTCTATAGCTATTACTTCTAAAATTCAAAGTAATTTAACAATTTTATGCAAGCAAGGTAGAATGGCTAATGCATTCATGAACTGCTGTCCCTTTTGACATAAATTTACTGATTTGTTGATATTTTTGGAAAGTAAGCCTCCACATTCATGACTATTTAAATAAATACCAACTTACCACAATTCCCAGAGCCTTCAAAATGTTCAGTTTACACATAGGACAGGTGCAGTGTTCACTGAGCCATGGATCTACACAAGTTTTGTGGAAAACATGCCTGAAAAAAGCATGAGAAAGATTACGTGTAAACGATTAAAAATCAGAAGTTCTGGGTAGGCTGTAAAATTATAATTAGCAATTCTGAACTAATTTAGGGAATACTAATAAACTGGCACTCATTCTTTAGCTGTGATCACAGTGAATTACTATGCCCTTAATACTATTATTACATTTGAATCTCCTATGAAACAATGATTAAATATTTCACATTTTGTTTGTACCTGTAACTCTGATCTTAGGAAAAATATGGGAAGAAAAATGGGGGACTTGCGCATCTAAAGCACCATGTCTCCTTATATGAGCCTGCTTGTTGTCTTAAGATCTTCTGGGGAAGCATTACTCTCTGTCCCACAACCCTCAGAGATACCATTGGTGGGAACATGGGAGAGGGCCTTTTTAGTGGCTGCCTTTAGACTCTGAAACTCGCTTCTTATAGAAGTTAGAATGGCACTCTCCTTACTATTCTTTGATAGGCAGGTGAAGATTTTTTAGCTTTGGCAAGTCTTTGAAATTTGACCACCTGGGGAAAAGACCCCTCATAGACTGTGTTATATTTGTTATCATTCTTTTTAATGCTTATGTTTTTAATTCATTTTAATTTTGTTGAGAATTTAATTATATGTTTAACTTTTGTGTGATGTAAATTTGTTATATGTATAATTTAACTTTTGTAGTCTGCCTTGAGTCTGAGACTTGGAAAAACGTGGGAAATAAATAAATTTTCAAGTGAACATTTCACTTGTTCTGAATGTTTCCAGTTACTGGTGTTTTGGTATCCAAAAGGATACACGCAGGACAAGAATTACTTCTATACTTTATTGGGCTAGAACTTAGCAAGTGTTAAATGATCCCAGGACTGTAAATTTCAAGTCCCTGTTATGAGGAGCAGGTGTCTAACTCATCAAATGTTTCCCTTTACTCTCAGAAAATGATGCTGGGTGGTCCATGAGAGTACAATTTAAAAATGAGCGCTGGTTTATTACTGAAGTTCTATTTCTTGGTTGTTCTGATGTTTTGATCACTAAATATTCACTCTGCCATTAATCTTATGGAAAGAACTTAAAGCTTCTAGCATTAAAATGTAAACGCAGCATCGGGACTGCTGCTTAATTTGTACCAAAAAGAAATTAAACAGCCTAAACTGAACAGAAAGGTGTCATTTTCTTGACTGAAAACATCCAAAATTTTGAAATTGGAGCTTACAGTCAGCTCTGCATTCTCAACACATTTCTTCATATATTCTGGAAGTCAATGAATGCATGAAGTTTTGTAAGTCTTAAGCCAAGAGTGAGTAGCTGCAAGTTGGCATCTTTAAAAAATGTTCAGACATCAATTCAGTAACACTGCTCTTTTTAAAAAAGGAGTGCAGAACCTGTGACACTCTGGATGTTCATTAACTGTCATCTACATCATTTTTCATCACTGGTTATGATAGCTGGAAATGATGTCCACTGTTGCTCAATGACTGGAAAAGTCACAGTTATCTGGCTTGTTTTAAAAGCAAAGTCTGATGACCTATCCAGTTCTGTAAGCACAGACAGTCTTGAAAAATGGGGTATTCTCCTTCTCTGGAAATTTTTAAACAGAGGTTAGATGAATATCCTTCAGGAGTGCTTTAGTAATGTACTCATACATGGCAGGACATTTGACTAAATGGCCTTTGTGCTCCTCATAGTATTTGAATTCAAACTGCCCTGTTTCTATTAACAATACTTATTAAAGAAAAGCACGTTGTAAGAACATGGCTATGTTAAAATGAAATGAAGGCTTCACCTGCACATTGAGTAGGTAAGCAACTTACGTTGGTCTCAGTCAATAACCTTTTTCTATATAATGAGGAGCAAATAGAAAGAGTACACTTTCAGGGCAGACTGTAGCTTGTTAGTCAATGAGATGTATAAATAATCACTAATGATCAAGATTGTAACTTTTCTAGATTAGCTAAAAATGAGCCAAGAGTCAAGCAGAGACACTAGCATGAGCAGAATCAAGCATCCTGTCCGTATCATCTGTGCCAAAAGCTAAAACTCATCCAACAAAATCTACCCATGTGAGCTTATTAATGAAGCATATTTGCTTCTGTTTAAATAGATACATGGAAATGTAGCACTTGGACATAAAACTCTAATTATCTGAAAGAGACATAGCTGGGCTGTAAAGGACTAATCCAGCCCAAATGACTTGTTTTTCTGTCTACCTTATTTACTAGAAATTAAGTTCCTTTGTTTGAAGAGGATAATAATTATAAAAATGAAACTGATTTTAATATCAAATTGTATATTGCCATGTCAGATGTAACTTGGAAGTGAATGTGATACAGAGTAGGGCTATTCAGCTACTGTAATAAACATTTACAATACCACAGGTTTTTCATCTTTAGGGATTTGTAACAGTTCCCTGGAATGTACCCTACAGACAGTGTATATTGTATTTTTATATTTGCCTTATATTTATATTTGCCAGTGTATATTTATATTTTTATATAACTGGGTATTTGGGAGTCATTTTCTCTTTCCTTTGTGGGAACTGTATGCATTTTCTGCAGCTGATGCATTGGGCACATTAAAGCAATACTTATTTAAATCCCACTGAATCAAGAGATTCATTTTAGTTGGGACTAGCAACTGGATTTACGGTCACAACCTGTTTCTCAGAACAGATCCTCTTTCATTTCTGTATACAGTTTCACTATCTTTTTTCTGTTTTGCAGTTTGCAGCACGCTTTCCCCTCCCTGTTGTTCTACACTTGCTGCAAGAAACAGATCTGCCCATGATATAGGACTAAACTGGGAAGCCAAGAACTGTACTACTCTTGCTTCAGAGAAACTTTCATTACATGCCGTCACTTTATTGCTAAACTTAGAGACATCAGGAAGACCAGAAAATAAGAGGGAAAGTTTCATTCAGTGATTCAAGCTCAGACTGAGAAATATAAAACACAGACCAATAAACTCTTAACCAATGTAAGAGGAACCAAGGTTTAACTGGCAAAATACATATCTGATGCATCAGCTGCAAAAGATACACGCAGTGCCTTGCAGATGTACTCATTCCCTTTGACTTTTCCATATTTTGTTGTCTTACATTTTGCTGTAAACTGAAATGAGTTTAATTGGATTTACTACGTATGCAACCAACAAGTGCCAGACTGCAACCAAAAAGTGCCAGATTGACTTAACTTTTGTGCCACAATAAAATAAACTGTACTTTCATAGTATTGGGCATCTTATAGTGGTAACAATCCCAATTAAACAGTTTACATTTCAATTCCACAAAACATGGAAACGTTAAAGGAGATGAGGGTGAATGCCTCTACAGGACACTATACATATCTAAAGACCAGCCATACCAAAGAAGAACTATATTATTTTTCCATTTGTTGTTTCCATCTACTGTGGTGAAAGGCAGTTATTCAGGAACATATATAGCCCCCACACTAGACAATGGCAAGCTATGTTCCTTGCCGTTTAAATTAAAGCACTTTTCATATCAAGCTTAAAATCAGCTCTCAGTGAAAAGGTGGACAAAGGAGTTGTGACGCTAGTGTCACTGGGAACATGCTGTTCCATTCCTTTGCCATAGTTAAAACTTTTTCATGAGATTGTTTACCTTGCTAGTTACATCAGATACTTTTTTCTTTTGTATACTCTACTATGACACAGCCAATGGTATTTCATGTATCAAAGAGAATGTTTGGTTTTTCCACTTCTACAGATACTTTCATCATGGGGAAGCTTCTTTATAAAAAACAGATATAATGGGACAAGGTAAAACATTTATTAAAATACTGTAAGCTTGAGGATAAGACATGATTCTTTTGATAAATCCCGGAGGTTTTAAATCTGGTACTTAACATGGAGTGTGCACACAGCCACTGGCATCACCTCAAGCAGTTCCTAAAAGGTGTATGACCATGCATACATGCATACACATCCAAAGGAAGTTGCAGTTACCAGTCAGATGGCAAGCAGTAGCTATTGATCTAATTTTGCATGCATCTTTTATATTTCTAGAAATTAAATAACTGTATTAAAGATATCGATCTTACTTTTCGTTATTGGCCCATGAATCCCTCAATGATAAACCTTTTTCTTTTCCTCCTGTACCTGGTATCTAGCCCTTTTCGCATGGTTGTACCAGCCTACCCCAGTAGAGACTGTGCATGGATAACATGACAAAGGATAACTTTAGTACCCAAATTCTAAGATATTAAGTGAAACCAAGAGTAATGAAAAGGGATGAAAAACCCAACGTATTTATTTTCCAAGATTATGCTTTCTTAGAGAATTGCTAGCTTACTTGCATGGCAGGATGCGGACTACATCATTCTGCTTGTAGCTTTCAATACAGACAGCACAATGATCGAAGTCTGGGTCTGTTTCCTAAAATGAACAAAGTGAGAAATCAGGTAAGAACTAGCAGTGGACTAATACTTTAAGTACAGTGGTTCTCAACCTGTGGGTCCCCAGATGTTTGTGGACTTCAGCTCCCAGAAGCCTCAGCCACTATGGTCAATGCTCAGGGCTTCTGGGAGCTGAAGTCCACAAACATCTGGGGACCCACAGGTTGAGAACCACTGCTTTAAGACAATGCGTTTTAGTAAGAAGAAATATGAGCTCAAAGTACTAAAGCGTATTTTCTAATGTTCGTGTGTCTCATAATTTTTATATGTAATGGGCAAAACATATGTCATGACATTTAACCAGAGCTTAGAAAAGATACTTTTTTGGACCATAACACCTAGAATCCATCAGCTACCCTGACCACTGGCCATGTTGGCTGGTGTATTCCGGTAGTTGCAGTCCCCCCTGCTACATTTCCCCAAATCTACATTTATCAACATAAGGCTATGATCTTTCTGCTGTCCCTTCATACTGGACTGGGTGAGGGAGGTCACAGCTCAGCAGCAGAGCACTTTTGCTTTGCATGCAAAAAGCCATGTTCAGTCTCTCTCATACCTCCACTTAAGGAATCAGCTAATAAAGGAAGTATTGGTTCATGGTTCTGTAGAGAGGCTACTAGTCAGAGCAAAAAATACTAGGTTAGATAGGTAATTAATTCTGAGCTGGTATAGGATGCTTTCATACACTTTTATGTTTCCATACATCAAATGAATTTTGAATATGTACGCTGTCCTATGAGGGTCTAAATTAAAGGCACCAGATCCTGTGTGATCTTGGAAGCTAAGCTCGGTCAATTCTTGTTAGTACTTGGATGGGAGACTGCCCAGTGTTATGGGCTATATTTCAGAGGAAGGAACTAGTAAAACCACTTCCGAGTATTTCTTGTTTAAGAAAACCTGATGAAATTCATGGGGTTGCCATAAGTCAACAGATGGCTTGCAAGTAGAAACATGCACAGATTTTCTTGTGTGTGTGGAATGCATTCTCTGGACAGGTCTGTCTGACATCCATTTAGGGACATTTTTGTTCTTAACCTATTTTAACTACATGGTAATTTATTTTATTATCAGATTCAGTTGATAATAATTACCAGAGGGTTTTTTTGTTGTTTATTTCAACTTGTTTATGTTAAAACAATTTAGTTGACTCATTGGTACTAGTAGTTGTTTATCCATAATTCTGGATTCGGACTGCATTGCTGTATTTTTTACTGTTTTAGCTAATTTTATTTTATATCTGATTTTAAAATCATTTAGAAAGTGATTTGTGACTATTATTCAAGTTGTCATTTATGTATTTGCAAGCCAGTGTGGTGTAACATTTGAGTATTCGACTACCATGGAAATATCCTGGGCAACCTTGGGCAAGTCACACTCTCTCAGCCTCAGAGGAAGGCAATGTCAAGCCTCTCTGAACAAATCTTTCCAAGAAAACCCAGTGGGTTGCCTCAGGGTTACCATAAGTTGGAAACAACTTGAAGACACACAACAGCATTTGTGCATTTAATTGTATAGAACCTTATTCAAAACATTAGAACCAAACAAAGCTTTTGGCAAGAGATCCATCCCACCATAATAGCATACAGTAAAGATCACTCCTGTCATTTCCATTCAGAACCTGTGAACTGCCACAGTGGAGAAGTAGAAAGCAAGGAAGAAAAAGAACAGTCTAAAACAGCTGCACCAGGGCTGAAAGCTAGGTTGTGCAATGCACAGATTATTATTTAAATAAATACATCTGCATATAAGCAGGCTTTCTTTTCTGTAGTCTCTGTTGAGTGAGTGAATAGCAAGCTTACTTAGTAGAAGTGAGGCAGGTGCCTCAAGACAAGAAAGAAGAAAGATCTGTCTTAGCAACAGCAGCACTGGATCTGGCTGCATACACAGCTTTCAATGGCAAAGCCAGAGTAGTGAGATCACATAGTGAAATAGAAGCAATCTGGCACTGACATACATTGCAAGGATACCATCAAGGAAGCCACTGCTGATACAGTGACACCAAGCAGTGGATGAACTCAGTGAGCTGGGAATCCTATACCACAGTCTAATCGCATTAAACTATAGGCTCAACAGATGCTGAAGAAATAAAGGGAGCCTTCATAGCAGCTAATGAGCCTTTGGCTTTTACAGAACTGTTACTAATCTGCCCAGGTAATGCATGATCACCTAAACCCTAGTGAGTGAAGGAAGAACTCCAGATGAGACATCAAGTTTGGGAAGAAAAGTATTTTGCTTAGCAGAAAAAGATGACCTCGCTGTTAAAAACTTAGATCTCAGACTGCAAGATCTCCTTGGCCTTGTGGATGACCAGCTCATAGCATCCCCATTTCTCTTAATGGACAGGCAGACATATGGCTACAAGGAACATCACTTCCAGTGCTAGTAGTGGACAGTTTAACATCACATGTGACCAAAGACTGAATGAGTTTAGAAACAGGTTCTTCTGGAGGTACAGAATGACTCCACATATAATGGTACAACCAGCAGGGTTGGTTGGTTGGCTGGTTAAGTTAGAGGGGGCCTTTCAAAAATCTCCTGACAGCAGGGGTAAAAGTTTCTAGAAGTAAGTGAAAAGCAGACAACCATGTAAACTTTAACAGAAAAACAGAGAAGTTTCTAGTCTTTATTAGAGTAGGAACTATAAAACATACTGTAGTGGGCAGCAGATGAAGCTCAAGTTATTAATGCCAGAATAGACCTGAGACTTTTTGGCTTCTAGCAGCCTTTCATTTAGAGAGTGAAAGGCTGCTAGATGTCTTGTAGCAGAATCAGTTAGGATGGTTTGCAACATTAAGGAGAGTAGTAATTCTAAGAATGAGAAGATCAAGGTGCCATATTTTCCTTCATCTCATGAGATGTTCTTGAACATATGGCAGTCTCCAGTGGATTTAACGAGACACTGGAAGGAGAGTAGTAAAACCAAAGTTATCAGGGCTACCACGACATCAAATGAGTGATTTTCATGTTTTTACTTCACAACAAATGAGAGCCTTGTGAAGAGAAAAATTGGTGAGTGACTAGAAAAGTAAGCACAAAGGAGGAAGGCATCTCTCCCAAGGCGGTTCTGTGTATTCCACACATGATGCAAAGTCTGGCTTACTGACAGTTGATAAAAGAAAGACAAAGGTCACACTTCAGCACAGAAAGAAGAGATGCTACCTTTGAAAAGGGGAATTACCCTCACCTGCCAGATGTTCAGTAGGGCATGCTGACTCAGCATCTTGTTGCATGTTATTATAAAATAGGGGTAGGCAACTTCTGCAGGGCAGGCAATAACTTTTGGGGGTTGGTAAATGGTTTGAGGGGTTGATACCAAAGATCTATGGAGGAGGGACAAAACTAAGTGTAGTTTTTCAATAAAAATTTAGCATTGACTAGACGTACTTTTCCATTTATATTTTAATTTTTAGGTTTAAATTTCAATATCACTAAGAAATTAGCCTCCCAATATTAACAAATCACTCCACTTGTTCTTACTTGATTAGCTAGAATTTGGAAATACTATATCAATCTCAATATGGACAAACACAATTCTCCACTCATACTCACTATACTATTATTATTCAAGATATATATATATGTGTGTGTGTGTGATTTGCTTAAATTGATTTTTCAAAAAAAGTCTCTGAAGATGCAAAAAGACTACTCTGTGAGAGTACCAAATCCAGTAAAATTCTACTCCATCCTTAATTGTACAACCCACCAGTGTCATCAAGCCTGGAAAACCTTCAGGAATGCGAACAACTGACAAATGTTGACATGCATGCTCTAATCTCGGGGAATACTTGGTATACATCTTGAGATTTCTGCAATGAGGCCCCAAACCATAAAGGAGGCAGCCACAGTGACTCTGTAGGAAAGTTTTAGCTACAAGTACAAACTCAGTTTCAAAATGGGCTGCAGGACTAAGTCTATTAGGAGAAGATGGGTGTCTTGAAAATTTGCAGCCTGGGTAAAATTCTGATAAACCAATTCTGCAAACATTAGCAATAGCAATAGCAATAGCAATAGCATTTATTTCTATACTGTCTATCAACTAAGTGTTATCTAAGCGGTTTACAATGTATTTTTAGTTAATTGCCCCCAACAAGCTGGGTACTCATTTTACCGACCTACGAAAGGATGGAAGGCTGAGTCAACCTTGGAGCCTGGCAGGATCGAACTCACAGCCTTGTGGTTGCAGTACTGGCATTTAACCACTGCACCACCATTAGGCCATCCCAAATCCAGCAAGCGCTACAGAAAACACATCAACATCATTGATGTGTTCAAATCAACCTCATATCAAATTACTTGTACATGGAGTAAGGTACATATAGATCAATATCACCTTTAAAATTACCATGAAAGTCACTTCCAAGGTCATACATAACTTCTTGGTAACTTCTGGGCAAGCTGTCACAACTCTAAAAGTAAGACACCAAACTGGACATACAGTACACAAAAATGAAGTCAAGCGTTTCTACTATCAGGCATACAATGGCTGGTGGAAGTCTATCTTTCACAGAAGGAGACAGAAGTCCCATGTAACAGAAGAATGGTTTTATACTGCTGTATCATTTGGCTGCAAGCTCTAACCTCCCCAAGCCACTCAAAGTGTGTGACCCACTGAAAGTGTGCATGTGAAGTTTGCTGGTGTTTACCACAAACCAACCAACCAACCAACCAACCAACCAACCAACCAACCAACCTCTCCTCAGAATAAAATCAATATGGGGGAGAATCTGAGAGCATCAAAACACACAACCCAGAAAGAAGCATGGACCAATAGTTAATGGCAGGAACCAACATTCTTTTAAGCCTAAAAGGTGTGACATTTTATAAAGCCTGTGACGCCTGAGGGCTAAACAAAAAAATCACTCCTCTGCTGCATTTCATTTCATACCAGGATTCAGTTTTTTTCTTCCTTTCCATTCTTCAACTTTCCTAGCTGTTTAGCTGCTTTCCAACTATTCTGCAGTGCTTTCAGAACTTTCAGAACTTTCTCTATTATACTTCCCAATGAGCAATGATACAGCAAGCAGACTAGCCTGCCTAGCAACAAAGCTGTGTGATGTACTTCTTCAGTCCAAAACCTGTTCCTTCTTAGGGCTTCTTGTCTTACTGGATCTGCCAGATGAACAACTATCCAGCTTAACAAATTCTCATTTTATAAAACTAGGTTATTAACACACACCTTTATCTGCAGCTTTAATCAGGCCATCTGATGAGCTAGAAAAAATCTAGTGAGTTAACAATTTAATGAGATAATTGGCTAAATATTTACAAGCTCTAAGACTGCAGTTAAACAACAACAACAAGGTGAACAGTATACAAGCAAGCTGGTATAACTAAAAAAATAAAAACATGGAATGGGTACAAATAATCATGCCCAACCAGGTTAAATACAAGTTTTACAAAATAAGACACATTCTGGTTATCACTTGCAGAAAGTACATAAGGAAAAGTATTAAAAAATTGCACAATGACAGACCAATGGATAAAACTTTCAAGCTGCGCTGCCTTAGCAGCAGTTAAAAAAGGAACTCAGCAGGAACAGAAGGAGTCACATCCTGGAGTATGTGGGAAGAGGTTAGAGGGAAGAGAGTAGAAGGAGAGTGTCTATCATGTTACACAGTTATAGCACTATGATTCCATTTTATCTGCTTTGACTTTATCCTGTAGCATCATGGGATTTGCAGTTTAGCAAAGGCATTTAGAGTTCACAGCCACAGAGTTCTAGTGTTTTCTCAAACTACAAGCCCCAGGATTCCATAGGATGTTGACATGGCACACAGTACTATAATACAGTACTATAACTGTGTAGCATGAATGGGCCTGAGGTCACTGTAAAAACCTTTCTCAACATTAAAACTCTCCAAATGAGGCTCTGTTCTGGTGTAGAACTGATATATATGATACCCAAAGACTATAAAGAAAAAAAAAGTGAAACAAATAACATTGTAATAGTTTAAAAAAAAAGCAGCATTTTTTAAATAGTTTTTTTTTAAAGCAGCATGTGTTTAGTAATAAAGCAAAACTGTTCTCACAAGATTTGGAACATTTGCTTAAAAAACACAACTATGCTGCAGTCACAAAGGAACAAACCAGGAATACTGGATTGTACCACTCTTTGTGCCCTGAGGGCTGGGGACGAGTCTCAAAAAATAATCTGGGTCTAAAAGATGCCAAACTTCTCTCAGTGCAAATACAGAATCCATACGCTGAACTGTGCAGAGACAAAGGCCCTCCACATGGCATCACTAAAACTCATTAGCTACGGGTTGTGGTTGTTTCAAGGGCTGTGATTCTGCACAACGTTGTAGCCATCCAGTAGCCATCCCATCCACAAGTGTTGCTAGAATGGTGTATTTCAACTCCAGAAAACTCCGGAGTTGAAATACAATATTCTAGCGATGCTTGTGGACAGGACGGCTACTGGACAGCTACCATGTCATGTAGAATTGCAGCCCCTAAATGACTGCAACCCATAGCTGATGCATTTTAGTGACACTGTATGGAAAGGGCCCAAGAACTTAAAGATTTGCTTTTAGTCCGGTTTGGAAACCCTAGTGTTTGCCATACTTGATGAGCTACCATCCTAGCAAATGACAGTATCACCTTCTGAAAACATACACAGTATTACTCATGACAGTTAACAGTCCAGCAGTCCAAGCATACAGTTTCTGTATCATAGATTTTCATAGATTTTCAATAGCATTATATTTTTATAATTATAGTTTTTGAATTTTAGATCAAAATGCAGATTGTATACATATACAAAGCCTATTTTCCCCCCAAACAAATCATATACATTTCCTCCAAACATAATAAAGTGCAGGCACGGACTTCAGAAAAGATGGGAAGACAAAATTAGCAACTTCACTGCTGGAAATGGAAAGGCAGTATTTCACACAGAGAACCCTGATGGGTAACAGTGATGAGTGACAGATTTATTCCCATCTGTCTGTAAACTATGTGCACATCTCCTGCTGCCTGAACTGCAACCTCCAAATCTTTTAATCTTGCATCAATGTCATGAAAAAGGTGGCAGCTTCATTCTTAGTATTAATAATGCTCTGAATATATGTACCTAAATGCTTTTCTAATGTGAAAGAGTCTTGTGATGAACTACAGGTGTATCTCAGTTAACAAAGCCTCTGACAAAGAAGCTCCACTTTACAAAATCATTCTACAGGAGCCCTGTTCAACTCCCGCCCATTGTTTTTTCTTCTGTTTAGCTGGAAGAGTTTTTTTGTAACATTGTAAAGATGGTGAACAAGGACTGGAGAAAGACAAATTTTCAGTATTGGATTGCAGTAGCATGTCTACAGTAAACAATGGAATAAATCTTGATCTGGGAAAGAATGGAATTCTATCCTAGATGCTCCTGCTGTAGCTGATGGGTTTACATATAATAGGTAATGTAAACAGATGCCTCCAGAATCACTTACCGAGCATGTGTGGAGAGCAAAACAGTAACAAAAGGAGAAAGCAAATTAACATGCCTCACCAGCCACCCTGGCATGTCCAAAACACGCCTGTAAATTTTGCTACCAAAATGGAAATCATAAGGAAAGTGGAGTCTGTTGAAAGAACAGAGGTCCCTAGAATATTCAAAATGTTTTTGTTTATTTGTGCAAGGCTCATCCAACCTGGTTGTTTCATTTTACACGTGCATATTTTAATTCTGGATGAAAAGTTTGCAGAAACATGTTGAACTGTTCTTTTTTGTGGTGTTGGAACCTATCTTTATTTTTTCCATGTTATTTCTACCACAGGTAACAAAAATTTCTGTTAAAGAAGTAAAACCAAGGAACACATCTACTTCGTTAACTGAAGTACAGCTATACCTAAAGACTAAAGGATTTGGGAGAAACTGAGAAAGAAAAATGCTTGGATACACAAGAAAACTAATATTTCTCTGGAGAAAAATACAAATATTAGGGCCATGCTGAATCATTTAAAGGTTGGCCAGTATGGCAGAGAAATAACAGTAAACAATTTTCTGTACCATTTTTGTTTTGTTTTCTAAAAAATCAAAAGTAATGTTTCTTTCAACATCACAGCCAGGCACTGGCAAAAAGGAAAGCAATAAACAAAGACTGGGGAAATAACAAGGTCTAAAAGAATAATGTAGACAGGAGCCATAGCGCTGTAATGCAGTTTCCTAAGTTTGAAAAGCCTGTGACAGCAATGAGGAGACAGCTGGCAGCAAAGCAGGACACACAGAAAGGTGTCTGGAAAGCCCAATAAATCATTACTGAAAGAGGAAAGTAAAAGAGATTTTGAAATAAGTAAACTATAATGAAGATGACATACCCAGAGGTTAATTATGAACCTTACTGTTAAAAAACAGAAATAGTGAACGTTTTGATTGTATGACTATACCTTATCACCTTTCTTCACAGTCCTCGTTGTTAGTTTCCCAACAGCCTTCTTGGCAGCATCCCCCAGCCGGCGCTATGTAAAAAATATATTGAGATTAGATATTAAGAGATGAACTTCTCCCTCTTAAATTTCCTTTTATAATATACTAAATGGTGCATTATTTCAGCCTCTGCAGTATATTTGATAAACATTCTCTGGAAGCTATGAATTGTATGCGGGCAGCTGGGAGTATTTGCGAAACACTTTGGTGATAAACATCAAGTTCATTTTTTATGGGAATCCATTTTGGTAACAAGAACGTCTGCTTAAAGCGCCAATTCCAGCTTCAGTCACATCTTCCAAGACAGTTAGCAATGACCATCTGCCAAACAACACAAACCATTTCTATGGTAAGAGGAAGTTCACATTTCCTTGCTTCAATAACTAGAGCAGGATTACGTTCATGCAACGGCAATCAAGCAAGGGAATTTGAGGTTGTTTTTTTTTAAATCTGAGTCACTGTAATAATGTTTCCAATTACTTTGAAGATTCTGTCATTACTGAGATATTTCTTTGCATCTGTTTTTATCATTCTGTAGCTTTTCTGAAAACTGCAGAAGCCAGAAGTCTGAAAAAGGGTGCTTACATTAATCTTTTCTTAATCTGTAAAATTTGACAAGAGTATGTAAGAAGGGATTTGATTTTGAGTTAATCTATTCTACCATTTCTGTGCTTTCTGCAATGCTTTTTTTTAAAGGACAGTTCTTCATTCAAATATTTCAGGGTTAAAAACAAATAACAGCTGACCTCTATGAATAAAAATATGGAGAAAAATATCCAGCACACATACATAACAGTCTGCAAGTGTGACACATAAATTTCTTTAAGAAAATGTGCTATACCACTGAGTTATGGCCCCACTCTGTACAACACGAATTGGTTTTGAAGAAATTGTTGCAGAAAATGATTTGGATGGCAGCCCTGTTTCAGGACAGCGTATGTAATCTTACAGCATATTTCACAGACTAACACTGTAATAGTTCTTTAAGACTGATCTCTTTTGGTGACATGTACATTTGAAACATTTTTGAGTTCAGAATGTGATTCACTAAGTAACATTGACTAATATAACTCTGAGTAAAATAATTTTGTTTTAAGATGACATCATTCCTTTTAACAATTTCTGCTAAAATGAAGATGTAATTATACCATTATTGATAATAAGTCATTTTCTTCCACACAGATTGTCCAAAATTTAATCTCTGGCATCTCCAGTTAAAAAAATCAGGTAGTAGGTGACTGGAAAGATTTCTGCCACTGACCTTAAAGTATAACAGCCAGTCATAGCAGAAAATACTGGGCTAGAAAGGACAAAAAGCTTGAGCAGGTATAGAGCTGTTTCCTATGTTAAACACAGAAACAAATGTGAGAAAAGCCACATTACTCTTGTGGATCTACTCTCTGATGGAAGTTCTAGCATACTGAATGCTACCACTGAAATCTTCATTCTGACAACAAAAATAATGCTAGTGTATTGGGGGCTAATGTATAAATATAGGTTCAGTAAAAAAGCTGAGAAAGCTTACAATCTCTTCTTAAAGTTCTTCTCCCTCTAGTACATTTTTTCTTGAAATCCTTCTTGTATAATTTAGTTCCTTATATCTTTTAAAATTATTTTACCTTGCTGTTTGTGATTGTTTTGTTTTGAATACTATTTGAGAAGCTTCCTTTTACATACTGACCCCCTTCCCAAATCTAGCTCTAATGTTGTTGCATTTGATTTTCTAGTCAGTATTACAGAAGGTCTCTTTGTTTATTTGTGAACAGTGAAACAGACTGTGACTCTGCTTGAATTATTTGTTGCATATACATACAAGTACACAAAATGGCCAGGGTGGGTGACTGACTCAATTCCTGAATAAAAGAATCTCTCAACTACAAAACCCCCATCTTGTGTAGATTTACTGGTCTTCATTCTGCTCACCATTGCATCCCAACACTCGTCTTTATGCATACCACAAGGTTAGTCAAGGAGTTACCATAGCTGATGGTATCAAAAGCCACTGAGAGATCCAGCAAGACCAACAAGGTGTCATCCCTCCCACATCTTTCTGATGATAAAGATCTTACAAATTGACTAAAGTCATTTGTTTCCATAACAGTGCCCTAACAAAACTGCTACGGGTACACAAAGCTGCCTTGAGTCCCAGTTCTGGTAAAAAGGCATGGTTTAGATGAAGTTAACAATATGCTCCAACATCATCTGCAACTGTCACACCATAAGGTGGGGCTTCTTAAACTACAGCTATGGTACCACCACTTTCAAGGCAGCAAGTACTACCCATTCTACCTTCTAATTTCAATAAATGTCCTTACCGCATGAAGGAGAGAAGTGTGGAAAAGTTTATGTCTTCTCCCCTCCCCAAAGTCAGATTATGGGAGGAAAGGCTGAAATGTTAAATTCTGTTCTTTCATTCTCCAAAGAAGTTTAAAAGTGCCTAGCACAAATTTCCTACCCCTCCCTGTCTAGCTGGCATCAACTCCTCAGAAGGGCTTCTACGTCTGTAAACATCAACCATTATAATCAATGCAGACATCTGAAGCTTTGTGTGTTCATATACAAGGCACAATAAGGTCATTCTGAGATGAATCAGCCTCCTATCTAAATATTTTTGTGCATATGTGATCTAGTTCTTAGTACTGTTACCGTGTTTTCCACTTGTCCTACCCTAGAACACCACTGACTTTTAAAGCTTGCTGTATTAACTACTAGTATATTTACCCAGCATGGCCCAGGATTTTATTTTCTCATCGGTAATACTTGTTAGAAATACCATAGGAATTACCTTACCTTACCTTACCTAAAAGTCAAAGTTTATTTGTTAGGCTTTGTATTTTTCTCTTCAGAACTCACCAGACTATCTTCTCCAGTACCTGTAACTTTCCCCCATATTTCACAATGCAATCTGTATTCAGAGTTATTTACATACACAGTTTGGGTTCCTGAGGGAATGCACTGTCCTCCTCCTTCCTGCTAGGCCTCATCCCCATAGCAACTGGTCTATTCCAGTACCTGTAACTTATCTGCATATTTTCCAATCCAATCTGTATTCAGAGCTGTTAACATAACAGAGGTTGGGTTCCTGAGGGAATACACTGGCCTTCTCCTTACTGCTGGGCCTCATCTCCATAGCAGCTGGCCTGAGGCTCAAGAGCTCTCCGGTTGAGAATTCTAAAGGCCCCCCACTGAACTCCCAATCCCAGGATTCCACAGAAACTTCACAGCCAGCCAATCATATGAGATCTTCTTGACTCACACAGCCAATTGGATGAGGTCTTTGCTTGCCTGATGCAGACAAACAGATAAACTCACTCACAAACTTTGACTTTTATATAGTAGATATTTTCAATTAAGTTAAGATCAACAACTTCAATAACGTTGATCATTCAAGAAAATAATCAAGATTCTATTCTGCCCAGTACGAACTGTGGAATTTATTCCTACATCCCCTTCCTTTGATTCCAGAATGCATGTGACTTCCAAAAGGTATATATGAAAGGTGTTGTTCTGATAAATTTCCTTTTTATTTTTTTAAAATATTTTTACTAAATTTAAAATCTTAAAATCCTTAAATCAAATCCTGCTACACTCCGAAGCTTAAAAATCACAGTAATTCTAGAAATAATACATCTCCATTAAAATTGCACACAAATCCAATATCTCCATCCTTTATCATTTATCAACTTCCTTCTCTAAAAGGTTTGGGAGATTACTTATCTCTTTTTTTGCTTTGGCATACATTCCTCATCTTATATAACTTATATCTCTACAATAAAATTTACAGTAATTCCCTTATTTTTACCTAAAGTATACCTATATAATAATAATAATAATAAAAAAATAAAAAAATTATTTCTATCCCAGCTCTCCCCAAGGATCGAGGCGGCGAACAACAATAGTACATTAATTACATTAAAAAATATACACATATTTTCTATCTATTTCATAAGATTTACACTTTTCGATAGAAGATTTTAAAGCAACAGGAAGTACTTAACTCCTATTGAGTATAGCTAAAGTTCTGATACTCCCACTGTAGCTAATTTCCCTCACTGCTTCTCCCATAGGGGGGCAACTACCTTCCATGCATCATAAAATTGTTTGTTCTTTTTTTCCACCATCATCATAGTAATCTTGTCTAGTTCAGCTAGATCGTATAGTTTCAGCAACCATTCTTCAATATTTGTGATTATATTTGATTTCCAATGTTGAGCTATTGTTAAGTGGGCTGATATTATCAAATAAAGCTAAATTTTCTTCTGATACTTTTTTAGTCTCTGGATTTGGGGAATCTCGTCAATCATACTTGGTAAGTGGAATTGTGGTTGCATTGGATATTTAATTTGTAATATCCTTGAAATTAGGTCATGGATACTATTCCAGAATTTTCTTATACATTTGCATCTCTACCACATGTGGAAAAAGGATCCTTTTTCATCACATCTCAAGCATTTGGGTTGGTTGTTTTTTGTCATTTTTGTGATTTGAGAATAGAAATTTATAAAATATGTAAAACCAATAAATTTCCATTTTAAATAGTAGTAATAGTTTTCTTTCAAACTGTGTGAAATCAACACACAGAAAGTAAACACTTATCTTATCATTAACAGCAGCTGCTTCCTTTATAATAGCTAGGCTTTTCAATTTGGGTTCTAGCTGTTGCTGCTTCTTCATGAAACTTTAATAGTATGTGCTTTTTAAACCATATAAAATTTTTATCAGGTTCATCTTGATCTTTGTAAAATTCTGAAGAAAAAAATGATTTTAAAATTTTTACCCACACAGCAACTGTTCTGGTATGCATTTTTGAAATGCAGAAATAATATATGGGATCACTGTCTTGTCAAATCTATTGCTTACCATTTATTCTTTTGAAATGCCTCAAACAAGCAATAACAGATTAAACGATTAATTTATAAGTACAAAGAGTCAGAAATAAGAAAGTTACGAAGTACCATCAACACATAGGTCACAACATAGAAAACTCCAACAACTGGCTCTAAGCCTAATGAGTACAGTCCATAGATGCTGCATTGTTGTTATGTATCTTCAATTCATTTTTGACTTATGGCAACCCTAAGGCAACTCTATCACAAGGTTTTCTGAACAAGATTTGTTCAGGGTGGTGTCTTTGCTGGGAGGCTTGCCCTCAGGCTGACAGTGACTTCCCCAAGGTCTCCTAGTGGGCTTCCACGGTTGAGTGGGAATTGGCAACCTGGTTTCCAAAGTCTTAGACCATTTCCACACGAGGTCAATACATCGTAGTCACCTCGAATTATTACCCTCCCATCTGCATGTTTGAACCATTTTAGCTTTGTAGTTTTCCTTGTAGTTCTGCATGTTTTCAGCTCCTAGAATGGCTCACTGCAGTTCACTGCGATGAGAAACTGCTGTATGTGAAAAACGGAAAAACTCTGATATAAATCTCCCAAACCAGTTCTGCTTTGGTTTTTGCCTACATGCAGAAGTGTAGCATCTATTCACATTGCAGAAGTGGCCAGCTATGGACATTCCCAGGCTGTCCCTTCCGTCATTTCCGTCCATATGTCTCTCCGCCCATCGAAGGACAGGCTGCCGTCATTATTGTCTTCATATGTTAAACAGACAGTGGGAAGAGAGCGGATCTGGTAATGGACTGTTAAAGACATGCTTTTTTCCACATATCAACGAACATACATACCTATGTACAAATGTACAACGCAGAAATGTGTTAAAAATGTGTGCGTTTTTTTTAAAAAAACAGACCAATCAGCGATGGCAGGGCGGGGTGAGGGAGGGGAATGTGAGTGGCCAGGGACTTGCTGTTGCCGATGCAGCAACCACTGTTCTCTGCAGTAGTATGATGTAAATGGGGAAGGGGGCGCGGACAGCAGAGTTTCTGAATTTCTGAATTCAGTTTCTGAATCAGAGTATAAAGACACCGCTCTTGACACGCAGTGAACCACTCCTCCCCTCTCGTGCAGAAATGGCACTAGTCCAGACCACTACACCAGACACTGGCTCTCTGGGCAGTCTTTGATTCTTCATCCTATAACAGCTAAGTAGGATGTCTATTCTGAAATTCATCCTGCACTTGGAGAACACTTGTTTCAACAAACCTAGTTCAGGCATTACTTATACTAAGGGTAGTGAAGTGACTGACCTCCACGTCACTCCATCAGCACTTCCACAATGCAGAAAGATTTGAAATTAAGTTGTTGTTGTTGTTTTATTTATTTCTATCCTGCTTTCTTCCTGTTTGGAACTCTAAGCAACTTATAACAAATAAAAAAAGTTAAAAAACAAAATGCAAAAGTAAGAAAGAGATTAACTGATTAAAACAATTAAAACCAGATTAAAGAACACACCATTAAACATGCACACACACACACTCCACACACCGGTACAACAATCAGCAAGACCTAGATAGCCTTATACACTCAATCATCAAATGCTTGTCTAAACAGAAAGTTTTTGCTTATGTGACAAAAGAAAACAGGGAGGATACCAGTCTAACTTCTATGAGAAAGGAGTTCCAGCGCCTAGGGGAAGGCACTGAGAAGGCCCTCTCCTGTGTTCCCACCAGAAATACCTATAAGGATAGCAGGACAGACAGAAGGGCTTCCCCAGCAGATCTAAAGCACTGACAGGTTTGTAAAGAAGAAAATGGTCCTTCAAATAATCTGAAACCTGAGCTGCATAGGGCTTTATAGGACAAGACCAGCACTTTGATTTGTGCCAGAAAATAAAATGACAGTCAGCAGAGTGGTTGCAACAAAGGAGTTGTGTCCAGGAAGTTCCTATTCATCTTCAGCGGCAGGGACTTTTGCTTGCATGAAGAGTCCTGATGTGAATAGGAGCGTCTCATCTTCAGATATGTCAGTTTCCACATGAGGAAGTGATGATGGAGGAGGACAAGATGCTCTCCTTTTCAAGGAAGTGTCACAGATAATGACTGAACAGGGCTCCAGTTCTTGGGACTAAGCATCTCCGTTTTCTAGCATAATATTCCATACAGAATTAGAAAATTACCACACAGTGGTCAAAGTGTTTCACTATAGGGCTTTCCTTGCCTTTTTCTCCCTCCCTGCCTCTACTTTCTTCAGTTCTTGCATTCTTTATCATGTGTCAGATTTCAGACTGTAAGGCTCTTGAAGCAAGGATCTGCTGTTTATAAAGCACTATCCACACCAATGGTATTATGTTAACAGTAACAGTAATAGTATAAGTAGTGGTAACAACAACAACAACAACAGGGAGGGGAAGAGGAAGATAATGGTAATACTGGAACATATAAGCAAAACAGAAAATAATTGTATAAGATGTGGCTGTGGGTAGGTTCCAGAAGCAACTAGACTGACAGAACCCTTTTACATTGCTTACAAACACTGAAAAAACAACCAGGCTTCTTATAACAGGACTAGAATGTATAATATTTAGTCAAGGTTATTTCCTTTTCCAACACTCTGCTGCCACATTTTAAGTTTGAAATATGAACAAAATACCAAAAGAAAAGCTACTCACAGAAACCGCAGATTGTATAACATCACTTAAAAAAATCCTCCTTTAGAAATTTAGAATATACATTTTGGAAAAAAAAACGCAGCTTAATTACTATATGTAAAGGCAAACAATCTTCACAGCTGTTTCCTAGAATAAAGAATGCTATGAGCTTTAAACTTATGGATCAATCACCAAAGAAAAATGCATAAAACTTCAGAAACCCAGAGCATTTAAATGAACATATATGACAATAAGCAGAGCTTGGAAATACTATTTTTTTGGATTTCATTTCCTGAATCTCCCATGTTGGCTGTGGGTTCTGGAAGCTGTGTCTGTCTAGGACTTTCGTCTCACTAGACACTCATCTAGCTCCCTGTTCGAAGTTGGCATACAATATATTTACAGTGAAATAGTATAAGCAGGCACAGGAAAGACAAATGCAATGCTGTGAACACCTGTATATCACATTATGGGATGGTAATTGCATGTGTATTGTGAGAAAATGGAACAGTTTTACATCAAGCCAACCACTGCCTTATCTAGGTCTGAATTTTAATCAGACCGAAGCTGCTGTCAAGGATTTCAAGAAGTCTTTCTCCAAACATAAGATTCATAATCTTTTCAATCTGAGATCCTCAGATTAAACCTGTGACCTCATATAAATACTATGACACTGAGCTATGGTCTTTCCTAGCCTGTCTCAGAAAAAAAAAAAAAGACAGTAGCACAATAAGAAAAACAGTACAGTCCTCCTTCACATTTGCAGGTTTGACTCTTCCAAATTTGATTATTTGTGTATGTGTGTATTCCATTCTTGTGCTCAAGCAAATGAGAAGGTATGGGAGGGGGGAGCACAGGGAGGGAACATACATACACGCCTTCCTTCTTTCTACCTAGGTAAAAGGCAAGGGAATGGGAGGGGGGAGCCTGGGGAGGGAAGGTACACACACGTCTTCCTTCTCCATTGGGCAAAAGGCAAGGGAATGGGAGAGGGGAACATGGGGAAGGAAGGTACACATGTGCCTTGCTTCTCTGTGCCTGGGCAAAATGCAAGGGAATGGAAATGGGGAGCCCCAGAAGCAAATTTGAAGGGAAGTGCAGGGAGGAAGGGCATGCATGTGGGCTCCCTCACTTGCTCATTTGGATGGGAGTGGAGGGCTTATTCATGTTTTTTTACTTTCACAAAGCTCCTATGCCCTGAACCCTTGAGAATGTGGAGAGGCCACTGTAGCAGAATACCCTGCCTTTACGAAGTAAACATCTCATTTCTCTTCTAACATCAATATGAAGAACTACCAATGAATATTCCAACCAATGTGTATTCCATTACCCTGTCTCCCTACAGAAGGAGGTCCTTCCTCTTACACAGATACAGTCACTCCCACATTATATAAGGATGCATGTTAACAAAATCTTAAAAAAACAAAAACAAAAAAAAGCTTATGATCTAAAATGTCTGATATAGAAAAAGCAATCTGCTAACATCCAGATGGAATAGTCATAGTTAAATCTTTCCACATCTTAAAAAGTCATGTGAGTTGACAACCAGATTGAAAGACTCAAACAACAGATCCAGAGAAAGTACTTAGACCCTGTCAAAATGGCAAAATCTTGTCCCCAGCTTCTCCTGGCTTATCATCTGCAAAAATACTGTTTATCTGCTAAGAGATAGGTGACAAAAGATATAAAGAAATAAAGGAGGGGCAGACCTCACTGCACACAGAGATGTACGACTCAAAATCTCTGATTACTTAAGTTACAGCTAAAATGGATGCTGTTGAATCACACAGATTTTATCCAGTACAAAGTTGTTATGTTTCATTACCTCTTCTCAGAAGGAAGTGATAATTTGGCAGGACTACAACATGTGAATTAGAATTCCTGCTATTAGGAATCTGTCATGTGAACAACCCAGTTTCCCCAAGATATCTTATATTCTGATTTTTTCCCCAAGTTCATTTATTAAATCATCATTCTTGGCACACTAGTTTGCGATCCATCTAAAAACATATTTTAACAACACAGAGACAAAAGAGTGTAATGGAACACTGCAAACGGAACAAAGACTACCAATTCTACGATTGGCCATCGTGATCAAGCATATTCTCCTGCAGAGCTGGAAGTCCCATGCTATGCATCACATAGAATAATGGAAAGGAAATTTGTTAGAACTAGCAGTAGAACAGAAAGTAGCATTTAAGAGGCAAGAGGACAGCAAAATATCCAAACATACAGTCTATATGTCCAAAGTCTGTGACAGAACATGAAAGTTATTTGCAAGACATTACCCTCTGAAGTTTACTTCTTCCTATCCTTAATCTCTTGGGCATTTGTTTTGTCTGTTATGTTGTGCAGTTGAATTATTTCAGTAGAGTAATATCTAGCTGCAGTTACTGCATACTGCACACACAGGTTCACTGTTGAGGATGGGGAGGAGGAACATCAAGTAGATGTGGATAATTGGCAATAATGGTTCATATTCTTTTGCTGCATTAAAAACTAATAAAAACTTCAAATTAAAAACAAGTAACCAAAAAGCTGGACCTTAAAGTATCAATTTATTCAAAGATGTCTGATTCTTCTAAAATTTAAGAAACTTAAAAGCTTGGAAACTGAACCTAGATGAATTATGAGTGGTCTAAATTCAACTACTAGTCCAACTAGAACAGACTCACTGGATCAATGGGATCTTGGTAGCTCAACATTTTTCTAAGTCCCAGTGATTAAATGGGTCTACATTAGTTAGGACTGGTAGCTGGATTTAGCACTATTAGTCCTAACAAGATTTAACAACCTTACCTATATGGCAGTATCACAAGTGTGTATGAATACTTTGCAAGAACACTTTTGGCAGCATCAAGAAACTTCTATCTTCCCTTTTAGCATTTTTTTTGAGAGGGTAGGTATTGTCATGAAAGAGAGAATGCTTACTAAAGGCAGGGAAAATACTTTGTGAAAGACAAACTCTATTAATACTACCATTTCATTAGCATATTAGGTGGCAATGTATCATTGTTATATCACTCCAGCCTTTAACTGCATCCCAAGATCATCCTAATGAAAATTATGAAGAAAATTTATATATATATATATACATATATATTAAATTGTACTGAGTACCACTAGTGAAGTAATTCAAAACAAGGTCAATATTCACAAGAGTTTAAAAATCTTTAAAATCTTTAAAGAAAATACCCACTCCCATGGAAGGAGCATTATTTTCATCTTAAAGATCAAAACAGAGCCTCATGTATAACCCCCTTTTTATACTGTAGGACTGCTTAGGACAAAGATCTTCTACAGTATAGAAATATATTTTTACCAAGTTATTTCCAGTTCATACTTACATATATTATTTCAACTTTAACATCCTTACAGTTGGGAAGATGTCTTTTCCACTGTAAGATGTATATTCAGGGTAGCTTACAATAGCTCAAAACAATCACACAAATAAAAATCTATAACTACAGTAAATCAAGAGGGAGAGAGAATTGCTTACCTGGTTTCGATCACGGGCACTTGTATATCTAATCTTCTGGATGAAGTAAAATATTAGCCACGCTGAAGAAATTATCATCAAAACTATAAATGATATTGATACGAAGACAAGAGAGCTACGACTAAAGTTTTTGTTTTGAGAGCGGGTTCCAACTGCTATTGCAATTAGGACAGACATATTTTTTTCTAGGTAATTCAGGATCTCCTTAACTTTCAGTTCTGTGATCATGACAGTGACTATGTCTCCGGTTCCTACCAAAAGAATAAGCAGAAAACAACAACAACAGATTAACTGACATCCAAATCACCATGTGTATTTATTTAAAAACAATTCTTCCTGCTATATCTCAATAAATAGTTAAGTAACATACAGCTTGACTAGTCTTAAATATTAACTGGTATACTGTACTGTACTGAAAATACTGTACAATTTAAATAGATCCTCACATTTTAGGAAGTAAGGCAAGAACCAGAATCATACAATATTTTGTAACGATATTGGAGGCAATCTTCCAAATGTGTATGGAAAGATGAATGAGTGATTTGTTGTACTGCAAGGGTTCTGCCTCCCAGTTGCTGAACCACAGTAGTAATACACAAATTAGACTGTTGAAACAAACAAACAAACAAACAAACAAACAAACAAACAAACAATGTAGAGGTAACCAGTAGCAGATAAAAGGTTAACATTCCCTTCCCTGGCAGGCTTATTCCTTCTCTGAAACATGTTACTTCTGTAGTGGATTTACAGTGGGTAAACAGCATCTGGGGTAATGAATCCTTTTGCAAGTTCTGATCCAACTGAGCTGGAAGCGTACATTTAAAATAAGAAAAGGAGAAACATCAGACAATCCAGTCACAGATCTCCTGTTTTCAACACTTTTCACAAGCAATCTTATGAAACTATGTTACATGTCCTGCTCCCAACTTCAAGCAAAGTTCCCAAGTCAAGAGCTGATGTCAAGGTCATGAAACCCATAAATCAGATACAGGTTTCCAGGGAATCACAGTAGCCAGGTTGTTAAAACAATCCCAAAGTTGTAAATCCATTAGACATACTTTCACAAGCCAAATAGTTGGGAAGAAGACTGAAGTTGTAGTTAGTAGAGAAGCTTGAAGAATGTAACCTCCTTATATAGGCAGCAAGTTCATCCAGCAACCTGATTCCCAGCAGCATTTAGGGACAGCATTCCTCAGCTGTGCTCCTCTCAGTGTTCTGACTGCAGTCTTTCACTCCATCTGTGAGGGATGGTCTGAGTCAGATGCGTTAGCCTTCACCTTCCTCTGGGCCTGGGGGCTCCTCTTCCAGCTCTGAACTCGACCTAGGCTGCTGAACAGAAGGAGGACTTGAATCATGACATCACTCCTCTCCCCATGGCTCACAGGGATCCTGACTTCCCTGGACAGTGCTGGCAGTTCTGCACCAAGTCAGGAATGTGGACATCAGAGGCATCCTCCTATACTACTCCTCTGGTCCATATCTAGCCCAGTCTGCCAAGTATTGCAGGCAGTGATGATAATGGCAAGCATCTAAAACCTCAGCCACCTTGTACTTTTCTCCACCATCCACCATGATTGGGAGGGGGAGCCTTGGGGGCACGCAAACGGTGGGCAGGAACAACAGAAGCCAGGAGGGACTGGTGGAATACATCATGAATGTGTAGGGATGGAGGAAACTGGAGCCAAAAGGCAATGGGGTTGATCTGGGCCACAACAGGAAATAAATCTATAAGCTGAGCATCCACTTTCCAGGTTGGTGTTTGGTGGACAGCCAGACCTCATCCCCAACCTGAAGGTTTTTGTTTGTCATCAGCAAATCATCTGTAGGCTCCTTTGGTCCACTCAAGCTGCTCTTGGAAGAGGACACACATGGCTCGCGGTTCCTAAAGGAACTGGTCTGCTGCAGGCAATGAGGAGGGCTTACAACCAGAAGGAAAGAATCTGGGATGGTACTCATAATTTGCAAAGAAAAAGTCCGTGAGACAGACAAGTGTTGCAAATTGTTATAAGCAAATTCAGCCAGGGGAAATAACTGCCCACGTATCCTCTGGTAGTTAACATAGCACTGGAGGTATTGTTTCAGGGTAGGCATTGGTATATTCTGTTTGCCTGTTTGAATGTGGATGGTGCATTGAGGATAGGTGGAGACTGACATCTAGGAGTCAGAACAGGGACTGCCAGAACCAAGTTGTGAACTGGGCACCTTGATCCAAAACAAGGCCCATGGCTAGGCCATGTAACTGGAAAATATTCTGGAGAAACAGATGTGTGCTGTCCTTGGTGGAAAGCATTCCTGTAGATGGTATGAAGTGTGCCATCTTTGAGAACAGGTCCACTAACTCTTAAGATGGCAGTAGAGTCCCTTGGGGGTGGAAGGCCCATGACGAAATCCAGGGATACTGGTTTCCAAGACCCTGCAAGAGTTGCTAGGTGCTGCAAGCAAACCTGCTGGCTTGTCAGGTGAATTCTTTGCTTGGTGTCATGTTGGGTAGGCCTGAACATAGCTGTCCGTGTCTGCATGTACTTGAGGACATCAGAATTCCGAAGTCACAAGGTAGAGAGTTTTAAACAGTCCAAAATGCCTTTGGAAAGACAGTATGTTCCCAACTAGTAAACACTGACTATTAAAAATTTATCCAATATGCCTACAGGTGAAAATGGACGGCACTAGTAGGAGTAAGTCTATCTCAACATTATCAACAGATCTATCTATATTTTAATGCATCCTTTACTAGTGATAAAGCTACCCATGTTGTTATGGAGCTATAAGCTAAACTGCTCAGACAATGAGGTTAAGAGAGCTGAAAAGACACAGGAAGTAGTATGCAGTGTCTGAAGGTTATAGCAGGCCAAACAGCTATCAGTCCTGATGACTATAAACATCTGCTAGATTTCAGAGTCAGTATACTTCAATGCTAGGTAGAATGTCTTGCTCGGAATTCCTAGAGGTAGTTGTATTAGATTGATCGATCAAACAGGGATCTGTTTAAAATGGGCAAATGAGATTCTACAAGTATGGGACTGAAAAAGAAGAGTACTAGACTAGGGAAAGGAACACTGGAAAACAGTAAAGAGAATAGATGCACACCTCCGGAAGCTACAAAAGTTATGAAAGTTGAAATTCCAATATTGACCTAAGGTTGTCCAATCTTCAGCAGCAGGCCTTTAGTTTATTCTGAAGTTGCATCTTGTGCGCAAATGCCTGTTTCATTTACTACTTTTCTGCAGGGCTATAGGAGACTGTCTACTCTGAAGGTGACATAAGTCTACTTTCATTTGCAGGCAGCATATTTGGTTTAAATTGGGTTAATTCTGTTTTGGGTGCAGGGCTACTGAAAAGTTGGATTCAGGCAAATGGAAACAAAATTCACATGAAACATTATTGAGTAAGATTTCCAACTTTAATCAAGTGGGGATTTGCCTCCCTCAGATCTTAGAAATTAACAACTATCACAGTGCAATAAACAACCCAAACAGTGGAGAAAAAGAGACCCTGCTTCAAGAACCTGTCATAAAATAGTTTCTATAAATTGCTATGTGTTTTTGTTGTGTTTATGGGTGCGTAAGTATGCATGTTCTATGTGAAATCCCCTGACTGAGTAGCTCAGAACAAAGAAACATTAGCTTGAAAGGCATCTCTAAACTAAATCCTGTAGTCAGTGCCTATACTGAAAGAATGTGACTCCATTAATTACTAGAACCAAGTGTGTCAAGAATATGAATTATATTATTGGGCACAACTGAATATTTCCAGGAATGGTGGTTCTCTCTTACTATGCCATCCTTTTGTTGGCAAACAATATATTGTATACCAAAAATTGTACTATACGGAAGATAACATTTAGAGCAAGGCTGACTTCTCTCGTTGTTACTCAAAATACAGTAATAATCTCTCCCATATAGGTCTCAAGCAGCAAAATGAGGCAAAATAGTAAGACAGTGAAAGACAACGAAATATGCAAGTTTGACAAACCACATAAAATCTTTTCCCTCCTCAAATGCTTTAAAAGACCCCAGCTTCCAAAGATAGTTCATCCTGGAGGAGGGGTCTCCATCTTTGATCAAAAAAGTTTTGGGTGAACAGCCTACTTGAAGCTTCCACCTTTGTTAAAGCATAGCTTTCAAATAACATAGTGCCTCCTGCTTCTGTAGGCCTCTTCCTGAATCACTACCAAAGCCTGGATCTTACTCCTTTCAAGCTGAAATCACTCTGACAACTCTACATCTGGAATTTTTGCTACAGAATCTCTATTTTATTTTCTTCCTTAAAATTCTGGTTCTGGCTTAGAGGACCTTGGTTAACTTGTGCTCCTCATCTTTGCGCTGCTCTAAGCAAAGGGACAATGCTCCCCAGGTTCTCTCCACAAAAGTCCAACAGGACCAAGAAGAAGTAATTTGTTATCCATAAAGTTTATCTTTTTGCGGTGGGTGGGGCGGATGAAAAATATTGTACTGCCACAACTTTTTCTCCCCATTCTTTTAGCAATGATTGAACTTCAGACTACTTAGCTCCAAATCCTTTCGGCCTCACAAGTTTGGTCATCTGAGTTAATAATTCTGCATCCTGAGGCAACTGTGCTTTACTGGCTATTTATGTTTGTTTTGCATGTACTGTTTGCCAGGTGATAAGATCAGAATTTGCTAATCCTCAATGCAATTAATGTGTTTGTTTTGATTCTTGCATGTTCAAAATTTTCCTTTTGGGTAGTTCTGAGTGGATGTGGGTTATTGACTCCAATTCGCTTAAGATACACTATGCCAAGTTCACAAGATCTTTCACAAGCATGGATATTCAGAATGTGTGTGAATACATGCTTGTGCTCTGAAACCACACCTGGTGACAGTGTATATTCATGTAACAGGCAAGGCAGGGTGTTGTCTATGCGTTATAAGAACACAGTTAGTGTGCTAGTCTACAATATTGCTCAGCATTTTTGTTTTGTTTTAGAATCAGAAAAATTAAAAAATAAACTTCCATGCTGGATAAGCATAACATTGCTGTTTACCATCCACCATTAAGTATTCGGATCTAGCTTCTGAAAATAAGTCACATATTTTTTAGATTTAAACACTTTCAGTAATTCAAAAATGCTTAAAAATCACATATAGGAAATTAAAAAAAAGAAAGAAAAAATAAGGAGAATGGAAAAGATTGGGCATCTGAGATTTTACCTTGATGAGTCATAGTGACAGGCTCCTCTCCAGATACATTGTTGTAAATTACCACAGCTGAAGCATTCTGTAAAGCTGCTCGCATTATTTTTTGTCTAAAGGTGCAATTTCCTCGCTGCAGAAGGGCAATCCACTGTTTGGTGTTTGGGGGAACTTGAAACCGTGTTCGTGGATCACAGCCTAAACGATCTACAACTGAGAGGGGAAAAGGAACAGTTGAAATTGTCATAAGGGTTAATCCTCCCCTCAAACAGATTGGTAAAATAATTTTCCAGCTACCAGAATAATTGAATGTCTTTTAAAAAGAAAAACATTAATCAGTAGGCGTTACCTCTGACAACACAGTTATTAGGCTGGATCCAGATATACAGTGCACTCCCGATTCAAACATGTACCAAATGCAGTTAGGATTGGACACAAGCCTCTTCTGGCAGCACACAATCCCTTTTGCTGGCAGAATGCTCTTCTGCCAGAAGAACCCCCCTCTTCTATCTCATCTCAGGTATCTTCTGACAAAGCAATCTACTGAGAGAACTCTGTTGGCTATAATTTATGGGCTGTGGGGGTAGGAATGGGGCAAGTTGAAGGAGAGCTCCCAAATTCCTCCCAGGCTAGGGACACAGACACAATATTGGAACAAATTTAGCTCTGGCTAGTTCTGAATAATTTCCAACATCTGCAGCTGGGCGGTGGGTGGGTGGTGGTGAATGCAGCAAAGCTTCAAGTAGCCTAGTGTCAGCTCAGCTGACCTTTGTCTGCCTTAGCCACTTTGGTCTGTGATCTCAGTCACACTTACAGCAGACTCACTGAAATCAGTGGGGCTTAAGCAGGCCATGACTAATTTCAGACTCACAGATTTTAACTGGACAAGTTTATTATGAACTTAATTAAGCCCCACTTATTTCAGTGTGTCTCCCCTAAATAGAACTAAGTCTGGATCAAACTCATTCACTTGGTTTAAAAATATAAGCCCAAAAGCTAGCATAGTAAACATTTTAATTACACCAACAGCTGGTTAAAAGAATGGTTTATGCAGTTGTTTATGCATCACAACTGCTCTGAGTTGCTTTGACATGAGATAACGGAATGTATATATTTAAATGAATACTTTTAAGAAAGTGTTCTCTTATGAGAAAATTTAAACTGGAGACTGGTAGTTTATTTCATTCTTGGATTTTAACAAAGAAGAACAAAAATTACCAGTCATCATGAAAATTAAGCCTTTTCATTTAATGATACTGAAGTCAAGCAATATATGAAAATTTTATCTGTGGTAAAAACACTCTGAAAAGAAGAAACTTATTGCGATTTTCTACTACGACACAACACCACATCACAAGAACTTCAGTACAGAACTTTTTTTCATTAAGTGAGAGAAGTTTCTGTTTTGTTGTTCACCACTCAAGAAAAGATTTGCAGGCAGTTTCCCCTAGAATACTAATGAGACATTATATCATTAAAAACAGATCACATGCACCCTTTGCTTTTTGTTAGGTACAGACTGATTTTTAAAATCTCATGGCTTATTCAACTATTATTACAAGAGTAATATAAATGCTGATTCTTTCTAATTTTTCTTCATCAAAAAGAAGCTTTGACTCATCCCCTCTCCCCACTAACTACAACTGTCTGAAGGGTTGCATTTCTGACCTATATGGCTAATATAATGAATTAATTTTTTTTTTAACATTTAACATTTTAATCTTGGTTCTTCTGTGTTAACAAAAGGAAGCAGGGCCCACTATTTCTGGATAGAACCCTTTTTATTATTCGAGTAGTGACAAAGAAGGAATACACAAGAAGGTGGAAAAGAAGTTACATTTACTAATACAAGTGCAAAGATGCTGATGATGTTCAATTCTGTATAACTAATATCGTTAGCAAAACAGGTAGACATGAGAGATTTTACCCACTACCGTATAAACATAATTTGTGCATAATGCCTAAGCTACCCTGAGTCCCTTGCCAAGAGAGGGGCAGGAAATAAAAAAATCAAAGGATAATAAGCCAATCTACCCTATGATGGAGAAACAACTGCTTATTCAGGATGACATTATTTGCTTCTCTTATATAGGTATACCTCACTTAAAAGTATACGTCTTCTTGGGCAATATATCTTTAAGAGAGAATTTGGCACCAGGGACAGAAGTAATATGAAAAACAGGAATATGTTTCTGCACCATGAAAAAGAGGAGAATTCAACATGTTTTAGCAAACCTTTTATTCAAAATAAAAAAAAATATGTTCATGTGAAATGCACTGACCAAGTTCAGTAATATGCCTGAGCGAAGAAAAGCATTTTCAACCTTCTCCGCAGAACCCAAAAGCTTCCAAAATGCATCCACAAATGATTTTTAATTTCACCACCCTTCATTTTCCTTATGATTTTTATTTTGGTGGTGAAACTTGTAGATCTATGCTTTTTTTAACATGCCAGGTGTAGCTGGTGAGGCAGGTTTATCTGCTCTCTCTTTTCAATAACGGATTCTGGAGGCAGTTGCCCTTGAAGAGCATTCAGAAGTTACAGTTAGTGTAAAACACAGCAGCCAGACTGGTGACAGGTGTGCATTTTAGAGACCATATAACACCAGAACTGCACTGGCTTCCAATTTGCCTCTGATCTGAATTCAAGGTGCTAATGTTGACCTACAAAGTCCTGAATGACTTGGGGCCAAGATATCTGACAGGCTGCTTCCTCCCATATGAGACTGCCAGAAATTTTAGATCTTCAGAGGAAGCCATGCTGTGTGCCCCAATACCTCATTAAGTTAGGCTGGTGGATACATATAACAGGACTTTCTCTGTAGCAACACCTTGACTCTGGAAATCCCTGCCAAAGGAAATTAAGCCGGTCTCATTTCTTTCAAGCTTCCAGCGGGCAGCCAAAACAGTGCTGTTCTGCATGGCTTTCAGTATTTGTAGCATTGTTTTAACTGTTTCAAAACTAGATTCTAGAGCCATTTCCTCAGGGCCCCTCTGAAACTGCAAACCCTCATATTCCATAGGACGTTGAAAGTGGAATAATAGCGCTGTAACAGTGTCGGGCGGAAATGGTCTTAGGACTGTTTCTACACTGCTTTTAAGAGTTTTTAAACAGTATTTTAATATGTTTTAAAAATGTTTTTATTTATGTATTGTTTTAATTGGTTTTTACTTGTTCATTCCCTTGGGAGCCCTTGATGGCTGAGAGGTGATACCAAAATACTTCAAATAAATAACCTTGCCTGTTTAAATAGGCACACATGGCTACAACAGGATTGGATAGAGTACAATCCCACACTTTCCCAGCCTGAGCTGTTATTGCGTACTACATATATGCTTATACTACGGGGGTTTTTTAAAAAAATTATTTTAACAGCAGTTACAACTGTTTCAATACAATTACAGTAACGTTACAATATTTTTTACAATATCAATTTATCTCCTAATATATTGATATGTTCCAATATAATCAGTTATTTAATTTAGCTGTGCCTCCTTAAATATTCCCCCCTTTTTTTATAATTATAATTATTATCCCTTCTCCCCACCTCCCATCGCAGGGAACGGTCTAATTATTTACTATTATTCACATTTACCTTTCATGTGGGATATCGCCTTATCTTATTTACCTCTTGTCATGTGGAAATCTGGGCCAGCCAGGGCTAAAACTGACCAGGTCTGCTTTTATTCTCCCTCCTTGGAGAAGTAGCACCCTTTTATATGATTACCATTCCCTGCCCCCCCTCCACACTTCATCACACTTCTCCTTTCCCTAAGACCACAACCCTTGTGGATACAGGGCAAAGAATTTTCGGGTTTATCTCAAATGAATGTGTCACTTGTGGTAGTGTATGTAACTGAGCTCCAAACCGAAGAAACGTTGTATTGAGGCTGCTTCTATAACAAAATAGAATACAGTACAACCCCCCCCCCATATCCACGGATTCATAATCCGTGGATTCAGTTATCCGTGGTTGAAAACAGAGGCCAGCGTGGGATCGCACTGCCTGCTGTTTCCCCTCCTCCAGCCGCAGCGCCCAGCAGGAAAACAGTGAGTAGTGTGGAATCATGCTGCCCGCTGTTTCCCCACCTCTAGCCGCAGGCCCAGGGCCCAATCCCCGCGGTGCCCAGCGGGAAAACAGTGGGTAGTGTGGAATCACACTGCCTGCTGTTTCCCTGCCTCCAGCCGCAGGCCCAGGGCCCAATCCACGCAGCATTCAGTACTATCCGCAGATTCCTGTATCCACGGGGGCACCCGGAACCAATCCCCTGCAGATACGGGGGTCGTACTGTAAAATCTTTATTGAAAGAACTAACAAGGAAAAGGTATTGAGCAATTCATTATTTTCAACATCAAAGAACTTCAGCTCTTAACAGGCCAACACTTCTCTAAATTAACAAGCCTTTAGCTTTTCTCCCACTCTCTTTCTCTCTCCTCTCACTAGACTCAGCTTCTGTTATTCATCTGTTCTGCTGACTCACCTAGCCCCTCCCTCTGGCTAACCTGGGTTTTTGAGTCAGAGTACCAATCAAATTAAATCTCCTCTGTTGCTAGGGCGGCTCTGCTGGCTACACCCCCCCAGGGTTCATCACACCCCTTTCTGTTTTATGTTCTCAATCAATATTCTTCGATTTCTGAACCAAGACTCCTCCTTCAATTGTGCCATGTAGATCCCCTTTTTTCAAATAAATAATCAAATATTAAATATTCAGATACATATTAGATCCATTTACTTTTATACCTTTATAAAGCCATATTGGTCCTCCTTTATTAACTCTAATCTGCTAGCTAAGATCTTTGTAAAAATTTTATAATCTTGGTTAGCCGATGTAATTAGATGATAACTTTCTGGAGCTTTCTCATCTTTATTAAGTTTTAATATAGTGATTACTCAACTTTTTTTTCAAGATTTAGGTATATCTTGGTTGATCAAGGTCTCATTATCTATTTTTACCAAATGAACACTAATTTCTTTTTTAAAGTATTTATAAAGATTACCAGTAAACCCATCTGGCCCAGGAGATTTTGTCCCCTTCATATTATCTATTACATTTTCAAGTTCTTCCTTATTTACAGGAGCATCTAACTGATTCTGCACTTATACTACTTAACACCAAAAGTCTGTGTTACTGTGGTTTATAGTCTGAGCCCAGGGCTTACTAAATATAATTTGATATCTAAAGATTGGCCATTCCAAACTGCTCCCCTCCACATGCTTGCGGGCCCCCGGACAAGCATGCACAAGGACACGGTCGAACAAGCTGAAAAACAAGACAAATCCAGGCAGGCCAGTAATTCTCCGGCATGCAGCTTCAGGAGACCTCCAGGCAAGTTACTACATTAAGTATGCACGAAGCATACAAAATATTATCTGCCCCGAACAGGCAGCTTGCCGAGATTAGCGCTTCCGAATAGCCAACTGTCAAGCATTCCCCATTTGCATACTGTCTGTGCTATTGACAGCGCCGTTAAAATCCAATCATTCTAAGTACTGATCTTTTGGAGGCTTTGTCTCCGACATGAAACCCATTGTTTTCCCTGGGAACGGACTACCCTACAGGCACATCTTCCCCTATAAGAACCCCTGGTTTTGAGCGCTTCTTCAGATTGCTCCTGGCTTCCATCCCACCTTGCTGCTGCTCTGTTTGCCGAGCCTCCCCCTCAGCTTCCACGTGCTGAGAATCTCCGCTCCAACTGACTTTCTTCTGGCTACCTGGGCTACAGGATCAGGCATAGTACTCCCCCTGAAAAATCCTTCTCAAAATCCCCTATCAAATTTCCTTCCTTTACTTTCAGTGTGAGTGAGTACGTAAATGCGCTGTGACTGTCTTTTAAATAAAGAAAACAATTATAATTTCATTTTGCCTGGTTTTTGACTCAGCCTGACCCCTTAAACTTTGGGTTTAAGATCTCGCTAAGTTGCTCTACCTCTTGTATTGCTATAGCTTGTGCTCTGGCTAATTCCCATTCCCTAGTATTTGGAGCACACTGACATGTCCCCCCACAGGACCCCAGAAATCAGGGTAACAGAGGTGTTTTTCCAGCCATCCTTTGCCACTTTCCCAATGCTGATGTTGTACAAAAAACTTCTAGCTAGACAAAGATTGACAGAGAAATGGGAGGGGAAGCAGCTAGGCACCCATTAAAAAAGACTATGCAAAAAGGAGCTTCACTGTTACGGGCTTTGTTAACTGAGGTATGCCAGCATTTGCAATTTGTCTGTTACCAAGAGAAATCTATAAGTGACAACATTATGCATTATTAACAAGAGTCACCAAATTCTTCTGCTTTCTCCTATTCCAAATCCTTGATAACAGAATTAATGTTGGTCCTCCATATCCAGGAATTCTGTATCCACAGATTCAACCAATCATGGTTTGAAAATACCTCCCCCACCAAAAAAATATCCAAAAACAAACTTTGATTTTGCCATTTTATATAAGGGACACTATTTTACTAGACTATTGCACATAATGGGATTTCAGCATTCACAAATTTTGGTATCCACAGGGGATCTTGGAGCCAAACTAGTGGATAGCAAGGGCCCACTGTAGAACCTCCTTCCTCAGCTCTTCAGAGGCTAGGTCAGGTGGAAGATATGTGGCTCTCCAGCTATTGCTGGATTTCAGCTCCCATCAGCCATATTCATTGCAGCCAAGTATAAGGAATGCTCATAGTTCAACAACAGTTCAACAACATCTAGAAGTTGACACAATTCTCACCCCACCACAGGTCACAAAACGAGTTTTCAAAGAATCAATCCAAGAGAAAACAGAAAGGAAATGGATAATAGTAAGAGCAGAAATACTACATTGAACAATATCCCCCACCTTGCCCCTACTGAGTGTCTGCATGGTGAATCTTCCTTGTTTGTCACTCTCAGGACTGTAATGGTAAGAATAAAATGCCCAGGTATCACGCTAGAACAAAAGTCAGGGTATCTGTTACTAATTTATTTGTCTCCCCCTACCCCCTTCCTTGCTAGACAGGCTGGAAACTTCAGGAAAATCTGAATGCAAGTTCATACAAATACTACAAGAAGACAGGGCCTAAATAGGTTATATGTAAGCCCTCTCAGCAATCTAAAACGAGCTAAGATGTTTCTCTGCAAGCATCAGGAAACAAGAAGCAATAAGGTTATCATTCTCATAGAATCTTCCAAAATTTACTGCAACTAGGAGAGATTACTATACACCTCAAGTGCCAGACGTATAAATCAGCATTGTAAGGGACATAGACAACCACGTCAGCAAATTTAATTGTCAATAGTTGTCCATTACCATCTGTCATCCGCAGTTATTCAGCACTCATTTGCAATGTATATTTTTCCCAAGCCGAGATTCTGGATATATATTCTGGAAAGTTTCCACAACATAATGAAAAGCAATTTAGGAGTAATAATATCTGTTAAAATATGTGATCTGATGTCATTTGTGTCATTTCACTATTGTACAAGAAGCTCAGTATACAAAATCTGAAAAAGCTGCCAAGTTCTATAACTTGTATTTTTTCAGGTTGGTTTCCAAGAACTAAGGCATTCGTATTTTATTTC